>CANYCX011277118.1:0-14404 GCA_948193385.1 Breynia disticha f. nivosa
GCAAAATTTGAGGGCTCTTAGTGGGAAAATATTTGAGGGCTCTTATTGGACGAAATTATATGGATCCATTCATTATAACCACATACTCCCGGCCGATGAGGCCCGTTTGCAAACGTCGATATTAAAAACCAAGTGATGGCATAAATGAAAAATGGGATCATAGGTGATCATGCTAAGGAATGCATAAGATGACATGCATTCTCATTCCATCATGTTGCATAATTGTGGATTGAGAAGGTTGATGGAGTTGTTGATTTTGGATTGATTATGAATTGTTATGAAGTTGGCATGATTTGCTATGTTGGAAGTATGAATTGAAATTTGTGATATGTTAAATGATAAAATTGTGAAATTTTGCAAAGTGGAATGTTGCTTATGAATTAAGGATTGTTGGTATGTAAATTGAGAAGTGAAAAAGTACAAAATTTTGAAAACATTAGACTAGAACGGGCTGTGAAACGAGCACCCTAAACCATTCCACAAACTATTCTAGAAAAGAAAACATTCCAAAATAACATAACGACCTAGAGAACGGTTTTCCCTAAAATGTTTTCTCAAACCATTTGAATGTTACAGAAAGCCTGAAAAGATAAATTCCAATAGGCCAATATATATACATGTAGAATCATTTGTTTGTTTATATAATAAATTGAATTATGATCAATATGGCCTAGATTATGTAAATAATTGAGAATACATGACTAATAAGGAATGTTGTCCATTTCAGTAAGTGTTTCTTATTGAGTTTTCATAACTCAAGTATTTTATGTCTGCCATATTCCATATTGGTATGGGTTTGAGGGAATATAGTGGAGGTGCGACAGCGATCTTGCTTACCCCAACTATTACCAGAAGGACTGAAGAACCAAGGTGGGTCGTGCACTAAGAATTTCATATAAACTCATGTTATGCAGATGTATTGAACATTTTATGGTGCATGTATTCATTTTGCTTAGTTATGTTTCAAATGGAATTTTTATGAATCTCTTTTACTGTATAATTCATTTGTTTTGAAGACTTTAGTTATTTTGGTGCATTCCAAAATTTTGTAAGTGGCTTTATTTTGATTTATAAAAATTAAAATTTGATTTTTAAAAGAATGTGTATAAAAATACTTTCTTCAAAAATTTATTCATTTTAAATTATTATTGTGAAACTCATTTTTAATAACCAATTTCCCTGATAAACCATATAATTTATAGAAATGATACAAAATCAAATCTAAAATGAGGCGAGAGAGAAAATATAAAAGATATATACATACTATTTCATAAATTCCGGCCCAAATCTGTTTTCATTCGTAAAACAAAACACTAATGGAAGCAAATAAGTTTGAAAACATTCAAACTAAAACCTTGTGTGTATATACAAATGTACAACATGTACAAATAAAAAATAACAAAAATGACAACTGGAGCTCGACCTCTGACATAAGCTCTGGAAGGTACCGATCAACTTTGTAGTACAGTGATAGGCAGCTACCTACAATCTGCACAATCATTTAAAACAATAACGGGGTGAGTATAAACAATACTCAGTAAGTATTCGTAGGTTTAACGTAAATTATGTGCAGGGGAAAACATAAAATAGCACGAGGACGTGTGAATCTATCTTCTCCTTAGGCATCCCCGAATGCCCTACAAAACAATATCACACAGATCTCAAATTCAGCACACAGCTATCAATTTTAATCTATTACACAGCAAAACACGATCACATAGCTCAATCATACAAATATCAAACCATACAGGTAACGATAAGAGGAAACTCACACAGAGATCATTATCTTTCATTCAATATCGTACACAACAGATTACGAACCACACAGGTTCATTAATAACAATTCTCAATCATACATATATGAATATAATGTATGAAGTGCAATGAAATACAATTTCACATAGAATGACCTAGGTATTATCCACTATCGCACACAGCAGTGGAATTTTCCTTTATCGTACACAACAGAGGTAAGACATATACCCTGAGCACACAAGTTTGAACAAAACTCGTAAATATGGACTATCGCACACAACAACCCACGAAAACACACAGTAATCCTTTTACCTTTTTCCACACAGGCTCGTGTCATACAGATATGTAAATGTATGAATGTAATCAATATGAATATCGTAATCACACACAGCATTGAATGACGTTGATTTCTCACACAACTTAGTATATAACATAGCACACAGCCGAGCACACAGTAAAACATTTATCTCAGCTCACACAGAGCAAATCAGACAATACCACGTGGGTAAACAAAGATAACACATCAAGCTCGATCAAAACATACCACACAGGTATAATCATCTATCAATCGAAACATGTGAATACAATCATAAACCAAACATCTAAGGTTCACTATAAGTCGTCTAACAAATCAACATTTCATTATAGGCACCTATATTTACTTTGCTTAATCAACGTAATTCTGAATAGATTACGATCCAATTTAGTAAGCGTAAGAACACTTACCTCGAAAACAAGCAAAATAATAACCAACACTGGCTCAATAGCCTCCTAGTCGTCGTACAGATCCTCCTATACGAAATCAACCATATATATTGCATTACTAACCAATTCAAGTATTGAATCTAACTTTAGAATCATTAAAATATATCATTTTCAATCATAAGTTAACTATACGTCAACTTTTCCAATAATTCCTTTTACGGTCCATCTTTCTACACTTAATCATACTTATTCCAGCAACTATTCCCATTCATTACATAACATTTAACACAATTTTAGTTCAATGTAAACCAATTATCAACTTAATATAAACCTTTGGTTTATGCCTTTCTTCTATCAATTTCCCACACAAAACTCATCCTAACCAATTCCTAAAATCATTACCAATCTATTAACATCAACAAGCAACAATTAACTTATGATGAAAGATTGCAAGAAGAAAATCAACCAAAAATGCTTTTCCTAGTTGAGTTCCTTCTTCTTCTCTGCTGCCCTACTCTTTGTCTGTAAGAAACTTGGTTTGAGAATGTAAAAGTGAGCTTTGTCAGTTAATCGATCGATATATTTACATTTTTTTCTAGAATTCAGCACAACACGCGCGGTGGAAGGAAACTACGCATGGTGGCAGCGACCGTGCATACTTTATTTCCAATGCGCGTACTTCCTTAATTCCAGGTTTTACGATTTTTGTCCATCGTTGCGCGTCAACCTTCGATCAACCATTCGTATACCATTATATATTAACATATAAAGACATATTTAACGTCATTTTACGACAAAAATATCCAGAATGTTACAATTCTCGCCCTCTTAGAAAATTTCATCCCCGAAATTTCAAATCAAGGTGCTTAGAAACAAAATTAAGTTGTAACATTCTATATTGAAAGCTGAAATCGAAACATACCTCACTGCTCCGAAGTACAATTAGGAAACAGACATGGATACTGTCGTCTCAAATCTGACTCCACCTCCCAAGTCGCTTCTTTTGGTGAATGAAAGCTCCATTTCACAAAAACCATCAGAATCTCACGATTCTGTAAATGTCTCATATGTCAGTCTAAAATCTCAACAGGCTCCTCCTCGTACGTCAACTCCTCAGATACCTCTATCTCTGGAGTACTCAATACATGACAAGGATCTGATCGGTATTGTCTCAACATAGAAACATGGAATACATCGTGTAATCAGGACAACTCTGCTGGTAACCTCAGTCTGTAAGCCAGTGGTCGCACTCTCTTTGTATTATCGTACGATCCGATATATCTAGGACTCAACTTACCTCATCTCCCAAATCTAATCACGCCTCTCCGGGAAACTCGTAAGAAAACTCTATCGCCAACCTCATATTCTATCTCTTTGTGATGTCGGTCGTAGTAGCTTTACTGACGATCCTGGGCTGCTCGCATACAATATTTCACTACATTCACTTTATCTAGGGTTTACTGAATCAACTCTGGTCCCTCTATCTGTCTCAAACCCTCAACATCCCAATAAACTGGACTACGACACCGTCTCCCGTGTAAAGCCTCCTAAGGTACCATCCCAATACTAGAATGATAACTGTTGTTGTACGCAAATTCAACCAAACGTAAGTGATTATACCAACTACCCCCAAACTCCAGAATACATGCTCGAAGCATATCCTCTACTGTCTATATTGTCCTCTTTGACTGATCATCAGTCTGTCGATGGAAAGTCGTACTAAACCTCAAACTAGTATCCATCGCATCCTACAAACTTTGCCAGAATTGTGATGTAAACCTAGGATCACCATCAGACACAATCAAAGTAGGAACACCATGCAATTTGACAATCTCAGCAATATACAATTCAGCAAGCCTATCCAATGTCTCGTTCTACCGGATAGCTAAGAAATGTGGCAATTTTGTCAATCTATCAACAACAACCCAGATAGCATTGTGACGTCAAAATGTCCTCAGTAAACCGATAATGAAATCCATTGTGATTTCGGCCCACTTCCATTCTGGAATATCAAGTGGTCTCAGTTTCCCTGCCGGAGCCTGATGTTCTGCATTTATTTGCTGACATTCGAGACATTTTGCAACAAACTCTGCTATCTCTCGTTTCCTATGTACCCACCAATACAACTGTCGCAAATCCCGATACATTTCTGTACTACCAAGATGAAGTAATAAAGGAGAAGAATGAGCTTTTGTGATCAGCTCGTTCTTTAACTCTGCAATATCTGGATCACACAGTCTATCCCGATAATATAGAACACATGTATCATTAAACCTATGTAAAGTAGGTACCTTTCCTTGCTCTACTTTCTTCTTTATCTGCATCAGATGATCATCTTCATTTTTTACGCCCAGCAATCACATCTCGCATCTGAGGTCGAACGCTAATGTTGCCTAACATCTGATCCTCAATTAAATCTAACTACACACGCAACTCTCGCAAAGAAAATAGAGACTCTGCACTATATGTGACTGAATACTCATCCCCTGTCTCTTTTCTGCTAAGTGCATCAACGACTACATTCGCTTTCCCAGAATGATACTCAATCGTGCAGTCGTAATCTTTCAACTGTTCGATCCACCGTATCTACCGAAGATTCAGCTCGCTCTGTGTCATATAGTTAACCTCATGTGGTCGTAACTGTCGTGAAGTATAAAATATAACTCTTCCGTACTATATCAATACTCTACCTAACCTAGCTCCAGATGCATCTATATAAACAACAAAACCACCTCCCTGCGAAGGTAACATCAAAACTGGAGCTTCAACTAACCTCTTCTTCAATTCCTGAAAACTCATCTCACAATTGTCACTCCAGACAAATGTAACATTCTTCCTCAGTAAATATGGATAGGTCTAGCTATCCTAAAAAAATCCTCGATAAATTTGCGACAATATCTACCTAAACCCAGAAAACTACGTACATCAGATACATTTCTTGGAACTTGCCACTCCTGCACTACTTTTATCTTACTAGGATCCGGTTTCACTCCTTTTGCTGAAATCTCATGTCCTAGAAAGACAACTTCAGACATCCAAAACTCACATTTACTAAATTTAGCATATAGCTCTTTTTCTTTCAGTATATCGAGCACAATACGAAGATGTCTCTGATGCTCCTCCCTATCTCTCGAATACACCAGAACACCCTCAATAATAACCACAACAAACTAATCTAAATAAGGCTAAAATACCTTATTCATTAGTGTCATAAATATCGTAGGTGCATTCGTCAATCCAAATGGCATAACAGTGAACTCAAAATGCCCGTAACGAGTCTTAAAAGTAGTCTTCTGAATAGAGCTATCATCCACTCTCAACTGCCAATAACCTGATCTGACATCCATTTTCGAAAATACAGTAGCTCCCTGCAGCTGATCAATTAAGTCATCTATCAGAGGCAATAGATACTTGTTCTTTACTGTCACTTCATTCAACTGATGATAGTCGATACACAACCGCATAGTACCATCTTTTTTTGCATAAATAATACTGGTGCTCCCCAAGAGGATATGCTACGACATTTAAAACCTTTCTCTAATAACTCTTCCAGTTGTCGTTTCAACTACTGTAACTCAACGTCTTCCATCCTATAAGGTGCAATAGAAACTAGTGCTGCTCCCAGCACAATCACTATCCTGAAATCAGCCTCTCGTTGTGGTGGCAATCCCAACAACTCGTCAGGAAATACCTTAGGATACTCACAAACAATCTCTACATCTTGCACTTCTAATACAGGGTTATTCAGATCAACCACTGCAGCAAGATAGGCATCACAACCCTCTCGTATCAACCTCACTGCAATAACCGCTGAAATCAAGCAAGAAGGAATAGTCTTCCTTTCACCTACTAACAATACATGTCTATCTCTGTCAACCTCAATCACAACTTCTTTCGAATAGCAGTCGACCATAGCACGATGTTAGGATAACCAATCCATACCTAAGATAACCCCAAACTCTGCTAACCTCAAAACAATCAAATCGGCTAAATACGTCGGCTCGCCAATATGTAACTCACAGTGTCATAAAATATGTCTCACCAACACTGTACCACCAGCAGACATCAAAACAAAAATAGTATAACCCAATCTCTTTATACTACCTCCAATATGGTCTACAACAGACTCAATCATAAATGAACATGTAGAACCTGGGTCAATCAATACTGAAGTAGTATAGGTAAAGATAATGATTGTACCAATAATAACATCTGGATCCTCTGCAGCCCTACCTCTGGTCAATGCGTAAACTCGGGCGTGTGGTGCTGACCCTGATGGTGCTGCTGCTCTAGTAGATCCACCTCATTTACCTGAACCAACTGCTCCACCGCTGGCAGCTAATCCAACCCTAGAAGTAGATCCAGAACCTTTACCACCTCTACCTCTGCCAGTACCAGTCGAAACTGCCAGTCTGGTTTCACTTACACCACTCTGTCGAGAAACTTCAGTACCCTATACCCCTGGTCTCTATAGACAGTCTCTGGAAAAATGTCCTGGTTGGCAATAAGTATAACACAGTGGAGTGGTCTCAATACTGGTATAAGTACTTGTACCATGACCCTGAGGAATAAGAGGCCTGGTTGAATAACCTCTACCATTACCTGCATCTCCTCTCCTAAATTGTCTAGTCTCACTACCACCTGTCTCTCTGGGTGGCCTGAAGTCTTTCTTCTTCTTTTTCTGCTACTACTAAGAACTGGAACTACCTAAGACTCGATGTCGCTGATCTCTAGCTTTATCTCCCTTTGACTCTAACTCCTCGGCTCGGATAGCTCTCTCAAGCAATAACTCATAAGTCGGAGGTTTCATCGCAATCCTGTCTCGAATTGGATACCTCATACCTCTCTCGAATCAATCCCTCCTCTTCCTATCAGTGTCAACATCCTCTAGAGTGTAGCGAGATAACCTGGTAAACTTTACCTCGCACTCTACCACTTTCATCTGTTTAAGCTTCAACTCGAGGAATTCTACCTTTTTTTCGTCTGATAATGTGGAGAAGTGTATTGTTCAGCAAATCTCCTCAGGAAATCATCCCAAGTAAGCACTAGAGGATCTCTCTAAGCATCTGGAATTGACTCCCACCAATTCCAGACTGCTTTCTCGAGAAGAGAAGTAGTGTATCTCAATTTCTATTTTCGCTCCCTGCTTTCTTAACTATGCAAAATTTTTATCGATATTCAGGTTCTGACTCACTGAAGCTTTATCCTAATCCCGCATCATCTCCTATAATGGAGCATATGCAGGATCATATAGAGGTATAAGCATAGTTGGCTGTGGAGGCTGCTTTGGAGGTACTGGATAGATCCTTGTCCCTCTACTGACTCTCTAGACTCTACAGTGTGATCAGGAGATACGTCGTCTATCGGCTCCATCTGTTGTCAAAATCAAATTCAAAATCATTTCAGATTTTCAAATCACAAATCAGATTTTCAAGATCACAAAGCATGAAAATCTTTGGCACAGTCCGCAGAGAATTTAATCCCTGCTCTAATACCACTAAATGTGAAACTTATTTTTAATAACCAATTTCCCTAATAAAACATATAATTTATAGAAATGATATAAAATCAAATCTAAAATCAGAGGAGAGAGAAAATATAAAAGACATATACACGTTATTTCATAAATTTCGGCCCAAATCTGTTTCCATTCGTAAAACAAAACACTAGCAGAAGCAAATATGTTTGAAAAACATTAAAACTAAAAACCTGCGTGTATATATAAATGTACAACATGTACAAATCCAAAATAACAAAAATGAGAACTGGAGCTCGACCTCTGACGTAAGCTCTGGAAGCTACCGATCAACTCTATAGTCTAGTTATAGGCAGCTACCTACGATCTGCCCAATCATTTTAAACAATAACAGGGTTTCTATAAACAATACTAAGTAAGTATTATTAGCTTTAACGTAAATGATGTGCAGGGGAAAACATAAAATAACACGAGGACGTGCGTATTTATCTTGTCCCTAGGCATCCTCGAATGCCTAATAAAACAATATCACACAGATCTCAAATTCAGCACACAGCTATCAATTTTAATCTACCACACAACAAAAAACAATTATATTGATCAATCAAACAAATATCAAACCATATAGGTAACGATAAGAAGAAACTCACACAGAGATCATTATATTTCATTCAATATCACACACAGCAGATTACAAACCACACGGGTTCATCAATAACAACTCTCAATCATACATATATGAGTATAATGTATGAAGTGTAATGAAATGCAATTTCATACAGAATGATCGGGTATTATCCACTCTCGCACACAACTGTGGAATTTTCCTCTATCGCACACAGTAGAGTTAAGGCATATAGCCTGAGCACACAGCTCTTAACAAAACTCGTAAATATGGACTATCGCACCAACAGTCCAGGAAAACACACACCAAGCCTTTTATCTTTTACCACACAGGCTCGTGTCATACAAATATGTAAATGTGTCAATGTAGTCAATATGATTATCATTCGTAATCACACATAACATTGAATGACGTTCATTTCTCACACAACTTAGTATATAACATAGCACACAATAGAGCACACAGCAAAACTTTTATCTCAGGTCACACAGAGCAAATCAGACAATACCACGTAGGTAAACAGAGATAACACGTCAAGCTCGATCAAAACATATCACACAAGTATAATCATCTATAAATCGAAACATGTCAATACAATCATAAAACAAACATCTCAGGTTCACTATAAGTCATCTAACCAATCAACATTTCATTATAGGCACTTGATAAATATCAATTTATACTTATATTTCGTATTTTATTATATGACATGTATCATAATTTTGGTTTAATTCAGTGTTAATTCGGCTCAAATATGGTTAGTTTTGTGTATTCAGGACTTAGAGCATATAAGGATGAAATTCAAATGAAATCGATGCGAAAATCGTCAAAAGAATACATTTGAAGGAAACTAAACGGGATGGCAAACGGTTTCCTAAACTGTTTTCCAAACCGTTCTACGTGTGAAACATCAAAGAACTACCAAACGATTTTGAGAACAGTTTCACAAACCGTTCTCCAAACTGTTCTGCCTGCACCGCAATCCAGAATGCCCGAACGGTGTTGCGAACAGTTTTCAGTAGACCGTTCCTCAGAAGACTCAAACGGGATTGCGAACGGTTTTGTAAACCGTTCGCTAAACCGTTTGCAACTATCAAGGAAATAGAACCACCGAACGGGATGACGAACGGTTTGCACTAAACCGTTCTCAAAATCGTTCGGCTGCACTGACTGCACTCCAAAGGACCAAACGGTATTGAGAACAGTTTGGTAAACCGTTCTCCAAACCGTTCGACGCACACTGACTTGCGAAAAAGCAGCAGACTTTAGGGTTTCCTATAAATATAAACCTTAAAACCCTAAAGTCGGGGTTGGACACTTGGGAGCCGTCACCAGGGGTAGAAAAGGGGTATTTTCAGCTGAAGAACATCCTAATCAAACCAAGAAACATTCTCACAACAGAAGTTGGATCCGGCTTCAAGAACATAAACTTTTGTAAGAAATCTGTAAGGTTTATTTTCGTTAAAATGGATTCAATATGCTATTGTGGTTTCTTTTGTTTAAATATGAACTAAACTTCTATTGATATCTAGATTAGAGGATTCCAATGATGGATTATGTGTTGTGATTGGATTTTACTGTTGTTTTAGAGAATTTATTGAGATTTAATCATATAGTTTATTTCGTAAAAATCTGTCTTCATTTATTGAATTGAAAAACTGGTAAATGAACTTGGACACATATGATTAAAAGGAGTTGATTGTGTTGTTTAGAGATAAAAGCACGAGACTCTTCTGTATTAGTGTAATGCTTATAGCGAAATGCATAAATCGATAAAGCTGGATTAGGGGTTTTAGTTCGAGAAGAGATTCTGTGCTAATCAACCTAATCTTAGTTGCTAATTTGAACGAGAGATACTTTAGCATAATTTAGGTATTTCCGCAGTCCAATATTCTACATCGTCAATAGTAATTAAATCACACACATGAAATCGTGGGATGAATCAAAGTCTAGATATCTACCATTTATCAGTGAATTTACCATATTATTTTTTTGTCGTATCTCATTTGCTTAATCATTTGTTTTTAAATTTAAAAATCAACAACCATTTCGATAGATTAGATAATAATTTAAATTGAGAGTAGTAGTACTTGACCGGACCCGTGGATACGACACTCGACACTTCATTTGTCTATACTATATGCGATAGGTGCGCTTGCCTTTATTACATTTCTTTAGTATCGCTAAAGAACGTGTCAGCTGTCAAGGTGGCATCATCCAACGACCCCATTCATGCCGCCAATATCTCGAACACTGCTCGAAACTCTGCTACGGTTCTGGACTGCTTAATAACATGTAGCCGATGAATGAGGGCCCCATTTGTCAGACCCAAGAACCGTTGCAACATTTGTTCTTTGAGTTGCTCCCAGGAAGTGAAAGTTGTGCTTCTTTCTTCAAAGCGCAACCATGCTAGCGCTTCTCCTTCGAAATAAATTCCTGCTGCTTCTAACTTCTCTGCCTCTGTCAATCGATTCAGGGTGAAATACCGTTCAGCCTGAAATATCCACGCCTCTAGTTCCCCTCCTCTGAACACCGGTAACTCAAACTTCCTCAGCAGTTTGTCTTTATCCCAAGGACTCGGATTAACTTCTGGAATGGCTGAAGCTGCTTCAGTGGTCGGGTTATTCCCTTGGGTCGGTTAGTAAGGGGGAAGTATCTCGGTAGCTGCTTACGCAGGAACATCAGCTGTCGCAGAATTGTCAACCACTGGGGTGGCTGCCAGCTGAGGAACCTTGGCCATTTTCTTCAGTCGTTGGGCTACAGCCTCTAGAAGGACCTTTATTTCTGAAACGTCTTTTTCTACCTTGGTTAGGTTGGTTTCCACAGCTTCCATTCTTGTCCTGGTCATTAACCGCAGTAATCCTAACCGTTTTGATACCAAAATGATAAGACACTAGAGATGAACCCAAAAAAAATAGTCAAAATGTAAAAAACAATTTGAAAAGTCTTGTTTATTGATAACAGAAAGCAAATAAGTTACCAACAACTATTATTAGGGGTTGTGACCCTCCTGTACCTCAAAGAGATAACAATGAAATGATCCACGGATGCCTTCATCACCCACGATCTGCCATTAAATAGGTATTTAGGACTACTCATAACTAACTCAATCTAAATAGACTTCTAATAGCAGTAAGACTCTTTCATAATTTAAATAAGACTTAAGATTCTTAACAGAATAATCTTATCTTAATGAATGAAGATTTCCCTCGTGCATTATCTTCAATGTGGCTCCAATGAGCCTGTATTGTTCGGAATCTTCGGGCCTTTATGCTTTCGATACATTTTTCTTCAATAAACTGACCAGGGCTTATCAGTTTACAACCCACAAAGTGAGTAACAAGTGGCCAACGATGATCTTCAAGACCTCGATGATAATTCTCGATCATTTCCTCATACCTATCAACCAAAATCCCCTAATAACCATGCAAATAATAGGTGCTCTCCAAATACACCTTATCGCCCCACTTATCTCTCTGTGTAGCAAGCAAATAAACCATAGCAGACTGATCATCAGCCTAAAAAAACGGTCGATCCTTAGGTTCCCTAGTAAGTAACTTCCCAACTTCTTCCCTAAATTTTCCTTTAGGACCGATAGGAGCCCACACGTCTGGAAGATCTAACGACCATTGACAATTATGCAACAAAAAACTACCAGTATTCAATCCAATCTAATTCTTTTGATCATAACCCATTTCATTCCAACCATGCATAACAAAGTTAGAATATTTATACCTTTCCTAGGGGAGCTCAAAAGCCATATCAGTGAACATTGCATCACTATCCATCCACCACAAGAACTCAACTTATAAATGCAAAAAAAACAGCTTCCTTATCAGAGGCAACTTGGCCCAGAAACCCGCCATTTCAGCATCCAACAAAGCCATGTTGTAAAAAATCTCTATCTCATGTAACCTGCAATAGTCAATCTTATTCTTAATAGATTTCAATAAGTAGTAATCACCAACAGGATTCTCACAAGGTTTTGGTGAAGAACCAGTCACTAAAAGAACCCTTGGTTTCTTTGATCCAATAAAGTAAGAAAAAATGGGATTTTTCTCATCCATTCAGCTCTTTGTTGATCCCAATTAGAAATGTTAGGACCCAAAGTGTAGGGTTTGTTGGGATCGCGTTTTTCCTCTTCTCCTTCATCGACTAATATTTTGTTGATATCAAAGGTGGCGTAATTATTGGGTTCGGTTTGGGTTTGGATTTGAGGTTGGACTTCTTCAAGAACTCGGTGACGTTCGGCGTGTTTCCTAGAAGCGTAAAATAAATGGTTTTGAAGCCATTAAAATCTTGATGTGGAGTTTCGAATTTTCCGGCTCCGACAATGCCATGTAGGACAACTATTGTCATTAACAAACATAGAATTGTGAGTTTCGACTGTCTGAACACTCCTTCAATCTGTCGGACCCTGTATTGCCCGATACACCTCTCTAACACCATTCGAACTGGCAAACTTATGTTTCGGAGTTTACTTGGAGAGGTCAAAAAGCACGGGGGAATGGCATCGCGGGGAGAAGAGGGGTAAGATGGGAAAAGAAAGTCAGAGGGGAGTGAGAATGATAGATGCAAGAGATAGGGATGGATGTAAGAAAGGGATGGACGGTTGTCTGAATTTGATATAATTAATAATTTATTAATTTCTTTTATATAATGTTTTGTTTTATTGATCGTCATAACATCGTTTCGCTGTGGCAGATACAGACAATTGTCATGAACTTGCAATACATTAATCGGTAAGGTTCATACCAAAATGTATTATTCCACCAATTAGTAATTAGTAGAAGCATTAATAAGTAAATCGAAAACGCGATTAAAAGATACATAAATTAGATACAATATAATTGATACTAATTTAATTTTTATAATATTTTTATTATAAAAAATAAAATTTAATAAAAAACTGAATAAAACAAACACAAACTATCAACCCAAATTATATTGCTAAAACTATATAACAACTTAACAGTCTCAGCAACTGAAGTAAAACCCTACATTACCAACAAAATGGTATTAAAATTAATTTTTTAATAAAAAAGTGAATCAAAAAATATAAATTCAAAAATTAACAATAAGACTAATGACAATTGCGATTAATCAAATTCAAATGTGTTAGGTATAGTTGAAAGACATTAAAGACATTTCTAGTCTAAAATTGTTATCTAAATATTTCATTTACTCTTCATTTATTGCACAATTTTTATAAATATGTCAATGAAAGAATATGCCCATATATATATAAACCAATTAATTAACATATAATTAATAAAGCATTAAATAAAATGAACAGAATACGCACACCTGGAATTCCGTTCAACACAGCGGAAGAGGAACGATACCTCGTGAGGGTACGCTCGTATCCACAAGCGCAGAGCGTCGGGATACGGACAATGTTTCGCACCCGATCCTATACCGGAACCTGAACCCGAGAGAAATAACCACCTGTTGGTTATTTGTGGAGAGGAAGAGAAGTGTCTCTTCTCTCTCTTCCATTTTGGTGGAAGAATGACATAAGTCATTAATGTGGAGGAGAGGATGTGTATTTATAGAAGTGGAGGTACTAGGGGTGTCTATTCGGTCGGTTCGGTCGGTTTGGTGACCGAACTGACAAAAACCGAAAACCGAATTCTTTAAAAAAAAAAACCGAACCGATCCAAAAATATTTTATAACCGAACCGAACCGAACCGAATTTTTCGGTTCGGTTCGGTCGGTTAACCGAATTTATTTTTTATTTTTATATTATTTATTATTTGATTATTTAATTAATATTCTTTTATTCGATAACCTTTTCCAACATTATATTATTAGTTATGACCATTTCTCTACTTATTAATTA
>CANYCX011277208.1:0-10484 GCA_948193385.1 Breynia disticha f. nivosa
ATAAATTATAAGTGTTCTACTTATATTTTTAATATGTTCATACTATGAAGCATTAAGTATGGAATTATATAAGTATAAGATAGATTTATGCTTATTAAATAATGTGAAGGAAAGATGGTGCTTCGACATTGATGAATTAAACGTAATTAAATTAATAAGATTTGTAGAGTAAGTGTCCTCACTTACTTTATTGTACCTATATATATTTTGATGCAAATGAATTAAATGAGAAATGTTGAATATTCATGCGTATTGTGGTATTAAGGCATGAATTGGTTTATGAGGGCATGATTGTTTGTATGGAACATGCACATATCAATCACGTATATAGCACATATGTGAGAAAATATTTTGAAATAATGGGCTCTTGTGAGTGAGTGTTTAATTACACTAAAATTAAAATACGAGGGAGTGGTTATGGCCAAATAAGGGCGTAAAGGGTATATAACACGTCTTAAGTTGACCTCTGATGATTTATCAACAACCTACCTGTGCGCAGGAGATGGGTTGGAGGTCTTATAGACTTTTATGTAAATATTTAACGGATAGTACTTGATATGTCCTATACCGTGGCACAGTGGAAGTCTCTGTACTTTTCAATGTATTTGAGCGTGCCTGGCCAAAGTGGGCGACTAGCATGCTAAGGTATGTTAGAAAAGGGTATATCACACGTCTTAAGTTGACCTCTGAGGATATATCAACAACCTACCTGTGGCTCTAGTGTTGTATGCACATGCGCAGGAGATGGGTTAGGGGTACTTAACCTTCACATAAATTTGGATATCCAGTTATATAACCATATACTCCCGGCCGACAAGGCCCGTTTGCAAACGTCGATAATTAAGGCCAAGTGTGGGCGCAAATTAAATGAAATATAAAGGGGATCATGAGTGATCCTAAATATGGATTTTTTTCATGTGATTGCATTGACATTCATATGCACCTTATTTCCATTCATATGCATAAGAGCTGACATTCACTTATAGTATGTTTGATTCTTACTGATTGGAATATGAGTGCTGGCATGATTTGATTATATTGATGTATGATATAATGCGATATGAGTATTTTGATGAATAAACATTATTAAGATAATTAAAGAAATATGAATTGTAACATAGATTGATTGGTGCTTTAAAGCTCACAATTCCTTCTAATATGGGAGCATTTGTGATATATAATGATTATTCATATTAGGGATTGGGCTATGTGCTAATGCAGAATGGGAAAGTTGTGTTCATGCTTCCAAACATCTCAAACCATATGAGGTAAACTATCTAGTACACGATCTAGAGTTAGAAGTGGTTGTGTTTAGTCTAAATATGGTGACACTACTTATATGGGGAAATTTTTATAAATATACAATCATAAAAGTCTAAAATATCTAATGACCCAAAAAGAACTGAATATAAGACAAAGGTAGTGTGTTAATTTGTTGAAGGATTATGACTACACAATTGAGCACCATTCAGGGAAAGCGAATGTGGTAGCAGATGTTTTAAGAAGGAAGTCCAGTGGGTACTATCTTTCTTGCAATAAATTTAATCATACATTTAATAGCTTTACAAAGCTTAAATGTAAAGCTAGAAATTTGTGAATCTAGAGTACTAACTGCTACATTGGTAGTTAGACCATTGTTATTACACAAAATATAAACAATATAGGAACAAGATAAAAATGTATATAAAAGATCAAACCGATTGATTAGGGTGTTGATAAACCATTTTAACTGGTAGATGAGTTATTAATGAAGGGACCTAGATTATTTTTACCAAATGTAAGTGTAGTCAAATAGGAGATACTGGATGAAGCATAAAAGGCTTTATATGTTATGCATCTAGAAATGAATAAAATGTATCATACTATAAAACAACACTATTGGTGGCCCAATATGAAGAAAGATGTAGCTGAATTCATATCAATATTTTTAGTATGCGAGCAAGTAAAAGCTGTATATTAGGCACTGACTGGTAAACTTCAGTCACTACCAATTATAGTTTGGAAATATGAAAGGATCACTATTAATTTTGTGACAGGATTATCGAGAATCCAAACTGGAAATGATGTAGCATGTGTGATAATAGATAGATTAACAAAATCTGCACACTTTTTAACTATTCGATTGGGGATCTCTCTAGAATAACTAGCAGAGCTGTATATTAGAGAGATATTAGGATTACATAGAATCCCCATATTGATTGTGCTAAGATGATCCATGATTTATATCCAGATTTTAGAAGATACTATAAGGTAGTTTGGGCATAAATTTGAATTTAAGAACTACTTTTCATCCTAAAAAATGAGCAGACAAAAATAACCATCCAAACACTGGAAGAGATATCACAGTATAGTGTACTTAAGTTTAAGGGATCATGGATAGGTGGATACCTTTAATTGAATTTGGTTAAAATAATCATAATCACAACAATATAGATATGACACCATATAAAGCTTTATATGGTAGAAAATGTAAAAGTCCAGTGTATTGTGATATAGAAGGGGATGAAATTTTTGAAGACCTACAACTAGTAAAAGAGACAATAGAGAAAGGTGATTTGATTAGAAATAAGTCGAAATTTTCACAGTGCAGATAAAAAAGTTATTATGATCAGCATAGAAGAAAGATTGACTATGAAGTGGGTCATAGAGTATGCATGAAGGTCTCACCATAAAAAATGATAATGAGATTCGTAAAAAAGAAAAGTTAATTCCTTGATATATCAAACCATACGAGATTACAAAGCGTATAGGTCCACTAGTGTGACATCTAAAATCCACTTGTATTTTTTTAATTTAATAAATAATATATTTTTTTTGCAAAACCAAAAATCACAAGTGGACCTTGAATATCGAGATTTAATATATATATATATATATCGTACAAACTTAAATTACATTAATTTCATTTACAGAGAACATGTGGTATATAGATGCTTTTACAATATAGCTATAACTGCATGCCCAAAATGATAGTTATGTATTGTCATGTATGTGGTGTACAAAAGAAGCAAAATCTATTTAAGAGCTAAGTCGACCTTGTACTAAGTCTAGAAAAATTCTATCACCATTGATAACAGAGAGAACCAACATGTTTAATGCATTGCATACATTTACAACAATGCGTTTGAACAGTAATAATAACTCAGTAAGTGTACCTACTCCGTCACTTACAAAGTTATATAGAGTACATGCATTCATTCGCTTAATGTTTATTACATTATATATTCCTAAATATTTTCTACTAAAATTATCTCCTTCTACATTCCATTCTTCTTCTTAACATTAATTTTTATTTGCTGAAACTCAATATGATTTTTCATTTTCTTGGACATAACATGAGCAGGAACATGCTCGTGCCTCTACCCCTTATCGACTGTCAATACTAGGTATTTATCCTGGAATAGATTGTGTTACACACCCCAATTATCCAATCATATATTGTGATCTGACATACGACCCATGTAACACACCACGACCCTCTCGTTGGACCATTGGAAATACCTCACATGGGCATGCAGATTATGTAGATACGAAGCACGGGTCGTGTAGAGGACTATGACATCTGTGTTAGTCCAATACCTAAAACTTTAAAGGTTGACACAACCTATGTAATGGACCATGGTGCCCATGTCCTTTTTGCATCTCAAACACAATTCTAAAACTTAACCATTAAGTTTCTCATACAATCAAACAGGCCTTTTAAACTACCTCATTCATTGTATATCAATAGATCATATATAATTATATTCCCTAACTCAGTTATTCTCAATAACCAATATTTTATTTCCAAATACTCATCCAAAACATAAAATACTTTTCACCACATTGTAACATCCATAATTATCTCATAGCACATATAAATTTTAGATTCCTCAAACTGTAAACATAGTAGTGTATCTGAACACATAATGGCATGCTACTCATCATCACACGATCATGTTAAAAAATCCATGCTCACACACTTTTCAACCTATGAGTCCTTGCTCATTTTATGAAATCCCATTTTTATTATATCTATTGCACTCTCACTCCATTTTAGACAATCCCCCTAATTATCATTTATAAAGCTCTTGCTCTCAAAATTGAAACCTTCCTTTTTATATTATAATAGAGCTCTTGCTCTCTAATAAGCAATCCCTTTTTCTAGTTTCACATACAATGCCTTATGACTCAATTGGTATGCAAAATGCAATGTTTTATGCCTGTTTTAAAATCATACCACTCAACATTCTCTTCCAATCATCCAGACCTCAACAAACACACACCTCATTTCAATCATTCACATTTCAACATTTTAATAACAAAGGTTATATAATTTATCATTTATTTGTTCAGCATCAAGTATGATTAACCATACAAATACAAAACATGCCAAAGTAAGTGTAAATTCTTTTACACTACCTCAAATCTTGCAAAATTAAGACACTCTGATGCTCAACTCTATTCTTAATTGTGGTTACTGTCCCCTATACAATTTATACCTTAATTTATTAGTCATTTAGCTCTCTTTTCCTAAAACCCCCAAATATTTACTCATACACAAACTTTAAAACCTAATCTTCCTCTTATGTATACATAATTTCTGATTTGGTCAAACCCTAGCTTCATACCACCATCATTAAACTCCTTCTAAAATATCCCCATACTCAATTCTCGCATACATTTATCCTGAATAACTATAATGTCAACCTTAACTAGCTTCAAACTTCAAAATCACCAAAAAGTGTATGCCAAATTAACCTCTTGCTCACCTTTTTCCTTTTGAATCTAGGTTTTTTTATATGAGATTGAGGTGAGGAAAATGTCTCTTGGGTGAGGGTTAGTTGTAGTTATGTTCCTCCTAGGTTTTAAGCTTTAATTTTCATGAATAACACTTTTCTCAGAACACAGGTACTAGACATGCTTATATCAATGCGATGCTCAACTTTTTTAAGCAAAACGGCCCATGACATGCCTATGCTCTGTATCTAACCTATAGTGCTAGCAACACAGACCATGCTCAAACTATGCCCAACACATGTAATCCCTCTTTTGATCATTTTCCCTATATTTTGTGCCTCATGACAAGTATTTTATTATCCTAAGCCTAACATAATTTATTATTTAAGTCAAAATTTAAAGGCATAACAACTAGCATATAGATTGGAGCTACAAATAGAGTTAGCATAGATTCATAATGTATTCCTTGTTAATATGCTTCAAAGATATCAGTCTGATCTGACACATGTCCTTATAGAGTGAGATATTCAAATATTTTAGAATCTGAATTATATTGAAGAATTGGTACAGATAGTATGGCAAAAGATTAGAAAATTGAGAAAAAGAGAGATCCCAATGTTTAAAGTAATATGGAGGAATCATAAGATAAAAGAAGTAACTGAGGAAACTGAGGACACAATGATCAAGGAATATCCATATTTGTTTACTGTTCACTTGTATATTTTCAGATTTTGGTAAATTGTTTAAGCATATAGAAAAATGGAACGCATGAGATGCAGAAAATGAATTGAAGTAGCAAAAGAAAACTAAAATCACTATCAGTATACAAATTGGAATTCGAGGACTATATTCTTTAAGGGGAAATTCTCAAATCCTTAACCTATTAGCTTATAATTGATAAAATAAACATAAAACTAATAACAACTCATAATTATACTATTCAAAGTGTATGAGTCTCAAGAATACATAGGAATAATTGTGAAATAAAGTTAATAGATAATATAAGTATAAAGTTGGTATTGGAAAGTGTGTTTAGGGTGATCAACATATTGGGCGTGTAACAGACCACGGTGAGCATGCTGAATCTCAGCTAGGATAGGGAATTTAAATGAGTACTGTGGTGCATTATATAATGGTTGTGTGGCTAACACAGGTCGTGCTATAACACGAGATAGTCATGTTACACTGTCAAAATTGTATAAAAATGGAGGAATGAAGCAGAAGTTGGCAAAAAAATCAAAGGAAATGAAAGCTTCGGTAGAGGAATAAAGAAAGATAAGTGAAACCCTTCAAAACATCCATAAAAATATTAAAACTTCACCCATAAAACCTTCATCAATTACAACTTATTAAAGTGAAAAATAAGAAGAGGAGAATTATATGAAGAAGACTAAGCAAGAAAAAAGGTAAGATGTTTCTAATTTTGAGATGATATATATAAATCAAAGGTAGAGATATAAGTGAGAGGACTAGATTTCATACATACATATGTGAATAATATGGTGATTGAGTGTATTGTGCATTATAGACAATGTTATTCTTTGATATATAGGTCAAAAGGATAAACAATCGAGTTGAGATCAGATCTTGGAAAATTTGAGTATTTTAAATGAAAAGTTAATCATCTAATTACTTAAATAAGGTTATAAGGGATAATGTTTTATATATGTGTTTATGATAAATTGGTATAAATGAATGGTATGTCTATAAACATGGAAATAAGACAAGTAATCAAATTTTAAGAATGGAATGCATAGGTATGAATGTATGTTAAATGTTATATGGTATATGTGTTAATGATTGTTGGTTTATTGGTGGAGTTTGTGGAGATGAGTAGTGGTGAAATTGATTGATCAATTAGAGAACGAATAGAAATGAAGAATGATTAGGAATATGGAGAACAGGTAGAAAGATACAAAGATGTGTATAATATATGTGTTAAATGTGCTCATAATAATTTCTATTAATTGCTATGTGAGTATTTGTGGTAAAATTTTAATTGAAATGTAATTTAATACTTTATATAATTTAATGATTACTCGCTGATTTTCCATCTAATAAAATTGTACAATTTTGGTTTTAGGTATAAAAAACTAGATAAGAGTAGACAGAAGTATTCAATCAGGTTGGATGGTTGAGCTCTGGACAATCTCTCTTTTCCCTCTAAACACTTTGTAAAGCATGAGCATGTGCATAATATGTTAACCCTAAATTTGATAAATTCATTTTTGAATAAATAACGATTTTTGCGCCATTTTTTTTAGATCAACCAACAGAACATCATTTAAGAGAAAGAATATAATAAGAACAGCATGCATGCATTTCATTAAGCCATGCCACTATTTGCCAAAATGCAATCAGTTATAAAATATGCGGAAGCGAATGGTTCGGTTTAAAACAATGCATGTGGCAATGATCTATACTATATAATGTATAGATGTACAAAATGCAAAATGTATAAATCTCCAAAATCCACTAAGAGTCGACCTACTACACGTATCATATGTCTGTGCTCCGCATAAAAGTTAAAGTCTTGCACCTCGCTACTGTCGCTCTGCACACACTTAAACATCAAAACAAAGGTGAGAACAAAATACTCGGTAATTGAATCCGTATAGCTGTTAAGCTGAATTCGTAGGTCAACCTACGGTCAATGCGGGTGTGCTCGTAGAGCACAAAGCCGCATTCGTGCCTAGCCTTCCTAATAGCTCACCGTCGCCATGTCAATACATTCCGTTTAGGTATATTATGAATTCAAACATTAGTAATTTCTTTTCACTTTACCCTAGTTCATATTCCATCATTGATAATCTCTCCTTAAGTCATCGCTTTCTAATTAGTGTAAGACTACGTCATATTAAACCAACATTCAAATACAACGTCCTTTAAAAACCACACAATTTTAGTATGTCCATTGTAGGGAAATGACCAAGGAAATGGCCACCCTGTCCATTTGAATGGCCATTCTCCCCTTTCAGATTCAAAAAACAACTAGAACAGCTAGGGGAACGGCTACCCTGGCCATTCCCCAGCTAGTTTGCACCTCCTGTAGCCATAAAAATTAGCAACCTCACACTTAATACATTTGACAATCAAACACATACTGAATTGTCATCTTACAAACATTTCTCAAGCAATCACAATCTCAATTCTCAAAACCCTTATAAGTTCAAATCATTTCAACACCTCGTAACCACTTATAAGACCATTTTAACAAGCCAAACTTCATAACTTCTGCTCACACATACAATCATCTATCACATACCAACATCATAGCATCCATATCACAATTTTAAGCTAATTTCACATTCAAATACACAACCTTGCGTTCAAGTACAATAACATATATATAAGCATATCATCAAGAGAGAGTCCACTCTCTTTGCGCGTTTGGACATAAGTCCCTTATTTTATATTTTGCGCATTGACCACGAGGCCCTCATTTCTTTTCTCATATAAAGATTGAATTTGTTTAATTGTTTGAGTACTTTCACAAACTATAATTTAAAGCTCTGTAAACAATATATAGGGTTAATATTTTAATCTACAAGTCTATCACGGGTCGTTCAATGGACCACAGGCAGGGCGTGTAATAACCCACAACCTTCATATTGTTTGTGAAAATTTGTAGACATATCAACAACATCAACACAAGGGTTGTGCAAATGATCATGGGGTTGCACTAGTCTAACATAGAGATCGTGTCCATGAAACATGTTGTACTAACACAGATCATGCTCTAGACGTTGTCTAATGTAAAAAAGGTTTACAAACAATGTATAAGTAAGGACAAATGAAAGAAAAGTAGATAAGAAGGAAGGTTTCTAATTATAATATTTGTATTACTCGTAAAAGATGAAGAGAAGGGAAATATCTTGATTGGAAAATACTTTTCATGTGATTATAAGTATATGTAGATTAATATGTTATATGAATTCTTACATGATACACTTAAAAGAATTAAAGATCTCTTTTTAGTACAGAGTGGAAAAAAAGATCTATCCATAAAGCGATATAGATGTTTCTTACTCAATTGAAAACATATATCAATCGCAAAATAAGAGATGCATTTAACTGTTAAAAGTATTGGCTCTAAAAATATTATATAGCTTATTCTGAGTATATTACAACAAGAGTGGTTGTTAAGATTCGATTTGGTGAAATAAGTTCATAACTATGTTATGAATTATCCCAAACATCCTAGCAACAATATATTTTTTTTATAACAATAATGGGGTCATTGCACGAGCTAAGGAGTCTCAGTCATACGAAACATATACTTGGATGATATCACATGATTAATAAGATAATCAAGAGAGGTTATGTCAAATGTAATCAAGAACATATAAAGACAATGTAACCTATATGCTAAATTATTAGCAAGTCTTAAGAATAGGAAATATCTTAAGATAACTATTTTTAGATTTGTGTCTGACAGGTACTAAGGACTCATTGAGATTGTTAGTGTGATTCATAAGTCCAATTCATTTGTCTCACAAAAACTTGCTTATCAATATAAAAGAATGATAAAGATAAGGCTCCAAATTTTGTCAATTTATATTCTTGTGTTAACAGAAATGATAAAATCATTAATCATGTTAGACTTATTCAACTATCAGTGTACGATAATAGATGTAATTCATGTGAATATAAAGGATAATATCTAAATATCTCAAATTGATCATTAATAATGACAATTGTAATAAACTAAAAATATTATGTGGTTTTATCAGATGATTGCGCTTCACCAACCATGGAGCATAGAATACTAGAAATGAAAGTCTTAAGTCCAATATAGTTGCTTTAGATAATCTTTTTTATCATCAAATGTGGATGATAAAGATGAGGTAAACACATTCTTTCTTTCTTAATCCTTCTACATAAATAAAAGATAAAATGATACATGTTGTTAGTCATGTTCAATCAGTGTAAGGCACTGGATAGTAAAACATGTGAACTAAGGATAACATTAAAACATCCCACGTTGACCATTGACAATGGAAATTACGATGAAGTAAAACTAGCATGTTGATTTTTAAGATTATTGTGTTTCATAATCATAAAGCATGGAGGATATATGTTTATTAATGCAGATGTATTTGATTAATCCATTCGAATGAAAATGTTCGTTGGTTAGAAACTCATAAACATTTTTATAAAGTAGTGCTTATATTGGAATCCTTATACCTGAAGTCTTTGTGAACATATGCCAAATTTAGCTTGTAACTAGGTTGCAAATATGGCATGTTTGGATATACCATAATCAATATTAAAGTCATAGCAAATAAATGAAAGGATTGTGACTCTCAAAGAGAGATGATATCACTGACCACTTGATTTATGAACTGAATAAGTGTTTTGTCAAAACGAGGTTTATTGATAGACTAAATCAATAATCTATTTTATGCCAACTTTACATATGAGATTAAGGAAATGATAGCCTTAAATAAGAATGACTTAACCCTTGTCTTAAAATATCATGATATCAAAGTGTAAAAGATTGTATAAGTCTTCTATGTAAAAAATTTATTAAGTGTTAAATTTCCATTTACTTGGATTATTATTTAACCTATGAAAGGTAAATAATATTTATTTGACCATATGAGTTAAAACCAAGGACAAGTGTGTTGAATAAAATATTCATTTATATATTTTGATAATGTGTTAAATTAATTATGTGCTAAATTGATAAATATGTTAAGAATTAATTGTGTTTTAACTATGTGTTAAATTAATAAATGCTTGAAAGAATTATTTTTTTATGA
>CANYCX011277708.1:0-12320 GCA_948193385.1 Breynia disticha f. nivosa
AATTTTATAAAATTATAATTAAATTTATATTAATATTAATATGTAATTATAATTATTATTAGTTAATTTTTATGTTTTTTACTAACAAAAATATATTATTAAGTAAAATAATTTATTACAAAAATAAAATATAATATAATGAAAATATTGTATATAAACATTTAAAATATACAATATAAATGAATAATAATAATGATGATGATAATATGGTGTGTAAAATATTATGAAAATAATCTGTTTTGGATCAAATTTAGGATTTAGAATCAGAATTTAGAATCACCATTGGAGATGGTCTTAAACTCATCACCTCTTATACATCTATTTGGAAATGAAAAATAAAATAAATTCAAAAGGAAAAAAATTCAAAAAAACTCTTTAGAAATGAAAAAAAATTATTTCAAAAATAAAAAATTATACTCCAATCCAAATGGTTTAGTTAATTGTTTAGAATTCCAAAGATGTAGTGAAATTATTTACTTAATTTGGAAATGGTTATTTTTGGACAAATTGAGAAGAGATTTACCCAAATTTCATGCCCATATATTTTTATTGAACTCCACCCTCTAAAGCCCTTTTGACAAGTGGATGACAAATATTTTACAAAGAGAAGAGATAAAAAAACTTGGGTTATTCCAGTTATTGCACATTATCTTACGACGCATTATTCTCTTACAGGTAAGAGTTATAAGCAGATGTAAGATAGATGATTAGCTATCACTCACTATGCTTTGCCTCTTAGTATATCTCTTCTCCTACTGTTTAACAATCCATCTCACAACTTTATTCATCCAAATATAATTGTGCTTACAACTGCAACTCATACCGCATATATTAACAACATGCATCCACAATTCATTAACATTGTCATTGATAAATTTTATGCTTTCCTATATCTACACACTTCACATTTTTTTTGTGGACATAAGAAATTTGAATCTGTAACAACTTCTGCTTTGAGAGAGGAGAAATTTAAGCAAAAAAACAATCAATCCTTTTTGCAGCAAGGCCTTACCCGGCAACATTTATTAGTTTCCAGAGAGAAATGGATTGTCTGATCCTTAACGTGTCGCCGGGACGATTCAGGCCTTGATCTAGATGACCATGTTGCATAGAATGCGTCTACTATTTGTGTTGTGAAACCATTGTCACTCAAGTCCAAGAACTCCAACTGTTTTGCCTTGCCGATGGCGCTTGAAATTTCCTCAATATATTGGCAGTTTACAGATGAGTTTTTCTGACATGAGCTTGTGCAGCTGTCATCCAACTCCAATGGATTAGCTTCTCTCATCTCTTCGCTATCAGCAACTTCAAGGTTACTGTCTGTGTTCACACCACATGGGCCCTGCTGGTTTGTAAAAGCTTCTTCGGTTGTGGCTTTTTTTGAGGAAGATTCAGGTGTGATAGGGTTAGGCGGCAAAATATCTACGCCTGCTCTTTCTGTTGGTTTATAAGGAATCATTTCCCTGTTTTCCAAGCTAATGTTATCAGCAATGTGGAGCTCTTGCAAATAGAGATTGTCTGCATGTAAATAGTCGATTAAAAAACTATCATTCAATATGCGGGACTAAAATTTAATTTTGTGTGGTTACAAAACCTGCTAGTGCCTGAATTATTTGAAGAACTCCTGCCATCCCCAGATTGCATTTATTCACAATCAAGACTCTGACATAACACTGCGGATTCTCAAGCAATGATGCTAATGCATTACTTCCCTGCATTGACGCCATTTGGTAAGTTCGCAGATAAAGTAGTTAAAGCAGAAAAAATAGATGCACGGCATAAGCAAATGAGAAATTTGCTTTGGATGATTTAGATATTAAGTTTGCATCCTATGCGGCTCACAGAAGCATTAAATACCACAAGCTTCATGCTAGGTGACATGCAACAAGAAATGGATTGTCATCTTCAAGAAGATACCAAGAGGAAGCGTAGATTCAGATATTGATATTTTAGACTAAATGAAAGCCAGATAACATAACATACAAGCAGAGGAGTTCTTCCAAATGAAAAGGTGTAATAGCAGTCGGTTCTTTATCTAACAAGTCGGCAGAAATCCGGTGAAATTATCACAATAAGAAAAGAAAGTGGCTTTAGCGGACTTGCAAATCATGAAATTTTTTAAGTGCAATGCAAGAAGATGAAGGCCTTAGAACAAAACCACAAAACGTAAACTAACTCTGAATAATCACTTTCTGTTTATCCCCTCGGCATGCAAGGCACACAATTAGGTGTTATGACAAATCGACTTTTAGTCTAGAGAAATCATGTCATATAACAAAAACTGAAAATCCAATATCAGAAAATTCTAATTTGTAATATCAGACCTTCCAAGAATAAATCGCATAAAATTTATGTGTAGAAAATAGAAATACATATCCAGATGGCTGATGTTTCAGTTTTAGTCATTCTTCAATTCCAAGATATAAGTTTGCAGTTCAGGGACGACAGGAGTATATGGATGGACTAATTCATGAAAGTGGTTCAGCCTAGAGAGGAATAAATTGTAAATAAGAGAATATCCAGAAGCTGTCTAAACTCGGAATATGAAAACATTCAAAATTGGCAAAACCAAACCTCTTGCAGAAAAGAATTCCCTCCAAGGTTCAGCTCAAAAACGCCAGACATTATATTGCTGCTAATCATCTGAAGATATCTGGCAGTCAATCCACAATGCGATATATCAAGTTTCACGGAATCCTGAGAGGGGCTGAGCAATGACTCTGTTAATTGTAGTGCTGCCTCCTGAAATTTGGCAGAAATTTCAATCAGGAAGAAAGAAATTAAATCAGGAGGTTTTTTTTTTCTGGCAGTTGTTCTTTTGGTGTCAAAGACAAACGGTTCAGTGTGGAGAAATAAACTAAATACTTACAGTTCCCACGGCAGTGCTCCCCAACATTAGCCGAGATAAGCATTTCATTTTAGCAAGTTTGCAAATGCCATCAACAGCTGACTTGTTTAGCTTTAGCCCATTGAGATTTAGTTCTGCAAAACTTTAAAAACAATAAAAAGAAGAAATAAGTGGCGAGTTCCCCCATACCAAGCATTAATACTTGCAGATGTATGTACAGTTAAGGGCAAACCTTTCTAAAACGGCCAATTTGTCCATTAAATTGACAATAGCATTTCCAGATATAGAGTTGTTATATCCTGTTAAAGATAACCATATATTAGGAAAGATGATGCGAAGATACCCAATAACCACCATGCGCATTAAGTGTACCTATAAAAAGTTGGGACAAGTTGGAATTTTCATTTAGTGCATCAGCAACCTTTTGAATTGTCCTTGATGTGATAGAACAACGCTCTATGTTCAAGCTATACAACGCTGTAAACAAAAGATTAAAAAGCAGAAGAAAACAGCGGATTTAGACCTGAATTGGCTAAAGCATGCCAAAATCTGCTAAAATAATCTTATGCAAGAAAGATATTGAAAGAAAAGCTAACCATCCAGCATTTTGATACTTGTGCAGAAAAAAAAAATCACCTTTGCAACTTGTTAAAATGGTTGACAGGTAAGAACCACATGCATCTGTAAGACGATTTCCAGAGACATTAAGCATAACCAGTCGAGTGAAAAGCACAGGACACTCACAAATCTGACAAGTTACAAGTTGAAATATCCAATAAGACCAAGGAAAAAGGCATTTCAAAATGAAATTGTGATTATGATGTAATAATTCCCCGCATAAAATCCTTGCATCTGCATTATTACAAAGAATTTCAAGATCCATGTCTGTTTTTACTACAAAAAAATTTCAAGATGCATGCTTGTTTTAATCTCTGTTGTGACATTGGTTGATCGATCAAGTTAACCTCAATCTTCTAGCTCAAAGCTATAATCATGAAAAGTAAATGCAAAAAACAAAGGTGAATCGCGGGAAACTGGGAATCAAGATCCAATTTACATAAAACAAGACTTCCGACCAAAAGAAAGGAGGATGAACCCACTAATGAATTATGAGAGATGGAAGCTAAATTTGAAACCATGCTGAAACGTTAAGAATCACAGCTGAAATTAAAACCTGAAACAATGTAGTAGGACCAAATCGATTGCAATGTAAATCCAAGGTTAAATCACCATATCTTTGGGCAGACGTGAAAAATTGTTGAAGTTTCTCCATTGTTCCATTTCCTGAGAGTTAAACGCAGACAGCTAATTTTGAGAAACCTCAGAGCACTCATGCCCTCAAAGATATCAATTCAATTACCAAAGATATCGAAAGAAATTATTTTACAAGAAAAAAGATGCATATTTTTCTTAGTATAAACAAATAAATTTTATAATTCAAAATATTGATGTAAGCTTAAACTGTTACCTAACAAATTATGAGAAAGATCCAGCATAGCAACTGTTTTATTAGTGAGCAGAGCATTCAACAGTGGAGTTATTGATATATCTTGCAGTTCACATTCGGATGCAATGACCTCATCCTCTACCTGATGAACAAAGTTGAATACAACTTAACCGTATACATTAGTCAAGTAACCATCCACTGCCATTGACAAAAAGCATAGGATATCATCCCTCGAACCAGTACAAACTAGAGCACATTCTAACCTCTGAAATGTATAGTTTTTGGAGTAGCTTCATATTGGGCATTTCGGATAATTCCTTGCAACTCTCAATGTACAGTTTCATCAAACGCTTTTGAACCCAACCTGTAAACCATAAATGTAGACATATAAGTTTAGCAGGGAATAGTATAAAGGAAAACATGACAGAGGACTGAAGAATCCATGGTGATTAGAATCTATGCCTTCGTAAAAATATTTTAAGTTGTTTGATAAAGTTATAGTGTCAAAGATTACTTCACCAATTTCACATGCTTAAATAAAAAATTATTACGCAACAATCTTTTGAATTTCTTGTGAGATATGCTCACAGTGAATTTCTTATGTAACATGAAAATTTTAAATTCATATTGTAAGCTCATATCCTCTAATAGAGTGGATATCTAATTAAGGGGCGATAACTTTTCAAAAGCACTAATTTTTAAAGAAATTTAATATTAATACCGTTCAGACTAATATGATAATATATAACAGTTACGAAGGTCACAGAAATTTGTGCAACACAAAGAGAACGTTCTTCAACTATATATCTGTTCTAGCTGGTTTCCCTTAATAAGAAGGGTCTCTCAAAATTTTAAATAGATACCTAGATGCTTCTCCAAAATAACCTGGCATTTTTATTAGAGTTATATTCAGTAGATCATTGCATTCCAGCAGCTGCCTATGTATTACTTCAAACTAATCATTGGAAACTATAATTTTTAAAATTATAAACTTTCACGCACCGAAGAAAAGGAACAGAAAAAAAGTTGTGAATCCATGATGAGGTATTTATATCCTGAAAAGACTATTTTCTAGCATAAAAAAGATATTTAAGGAACTAAGCAGTAGCCGAGCTGAGAAGAAGCTAACAATAATCACGGAAAGTAACATATTCATAGAGAGAAAAGCAAGACTACAGTCAAGAAACATGGAAAAGAGAAAACAAAGTGGAGATAAAACAAGACCTTCAACTGATACTTCAATGATGACATTTCCTAGATCATTTTTAAGACTTTCAAATGCTTCCAAGGAATCCAGAACTCTTCCAGCACATCTCATGTCCTGAAGGATAGGCAGCAGACCTACCAGTAGTCATACTCTGATTAGAAGATAAATGAAAGAAAAAACCATAAAATTGCAATAAACATTGGAGAGCATGCCAAATAGATTAACAATTTCCATGCTATTTTATCGTACAGAAATGAGAAAGTTAGATCTTGTTACCCATTTCACTTTGAGCTTTAGGTCACGCTTAAAACTTGTTCTCACTAATTACACTATATTTCTTAAGATTTTTCAGTATTAAGTACCTTGTAAATATATTCATTTTTTTTCAATTTATGTTAAATGTGTCTTCATGATTCCATATAAGAACAGATCAGTTTATTCTTAGCATTTGCTATAACGTCACTATTAACAACTGATTCCTCTGAGAAAGCAGTATCGTTATTCACTTCACTGCTAACAGTTGGTATTGCATTTCCTAAAACAGAGATAGGACGATTAGCATAAGTTCACATGAGGAAGAATTAAGTTAATATTAACTGTTCAACTAAGAGGCCAACACACTATGCCAAAGCCATCTCACAGCAGATTCAATTTAAATCCTTGACATGTCACCAGTAATTTCATTGACTTCAAACATTGACCTGGCAAGGAATGCTAAGAGATACCCCAACACCTAAAAACTCACTTAAAAATGCCAGCACTATTGATGTAACCGGTAAATTCAGTTGTATACATGCCCTGATATTCAACTTTGTTTGCTATATTTCAAAAGGCAAAAGGCTGCTTAGATCATCAACTAACACATTACTTAAAATTTAGTCATCATGAATTAAATGCACAAGAAATTCAATTCTGCCTACCCTTTGATATTTTCTCTTTGGAGAGCTGCAAATAATACAAGCAGGCTAGTTCCACCTTCAGAGAGTCCATGTTAGATTGGTCAATGGCTTCATGTGAGCTGGCTTCTACATGTATCAGGTCATTGTCAATTTTGAAAGTTAAATATCCCTGCAGGATCATTCAGTAGAAAAGATTATAGGGTTAGAGGTAATGGAAATATGACAATATCAGCAACCATGTGTTTAATAACAATGTATATGCCATAAGATTGACTAATGAAGACATTGCTTTAGTTTATTTTCTTTAAAAGACCTCCTTTTAATTGCACTAATAAAAAATACTGGGTTTAACACAGGAGTGTCAGGGGTTTCACATCTATCAGCAACCTCTCACGCAAAGATGCAAAACAATAGGACTGTCTTCTGCTTCCTTCATCATGCAGAACAAGAATGAGGTCGTGAATATATATAGGCAAACAATACATAACAGCCTTTACTAAAATGTTAAGCAAAACCATTTCAAATCATTTATTTAGCTTGCTAAGGGCAGATCACTACAGTAAGGATAAATACACAAAGGATCGCATAAATTTCACATTAATAATGGAACCATGCTTTTATTGAATTTACAACATACATTCTTCTAAATTAGTCATTAACAGAACTCAACTCAGTTTCCCAGTGCAAGCACAAGAGAAATGCAACTGAAACTTACTTTCCTTTCACCGCCAGGGTTCTGGAAGATATTGGTAGCATTTTGTCTAGGGACCAGGCCTTCAGAAACATTATTTTCACACTTAGAGCCACTAGCATCAATATCAAAAGTCTCAACAGCTTCATCGCCATTTGAATATCCAGTAGCTTTTCCTGCAGGATTCACTGAATTGTGATTGTTAGATTTGTATGAGCAAGTGCTTTCCTCGATGATAGCAGGATTGGAAGAATTGGTGAGATATTTGGAAGAGACATCCTGCAGAACAAAATTATTCATGTCAACATAACAAGGTGAAGAGATAACTTCTAGTAATTGATGCAGAAACTGATTTACCTGGGATTTACAAGAAGAACTAACTCTATTTTTCTTCCTACTAGCTGCAACCAAATAAAAAACAACAAATCAGTAAAAAAAATAGAATAAAACCTTTCAAACCAAGTGCAGATAAAACATTTGAATTCAAACTCACATTCATCAGAAGCAACATCGATCGATAAGGCCCCTTGAAACCGATCTTTTGAACCATCCACCTCGTCATGCATTTCAGCTTCATCATCTGAAAGGACTACTCGAACACGTTTGCGACCAACAAGAGTCTTAGTTTCCTTGGAAAAATGTTTTGGAATAGTTTCTGTTGGTGTAGCGGTACTATTATATTGTTCCACATTGGAGGTTTTCTTTTTAACTGAACGTTTACATGACTGGAGGAGGGAAATTAGAGGCACGTCATCATTCAATTGATCACCACCACCAAAAGATTTTGTTCCAGTAGAATTTCCTTCACTATTTTCTTTTGTAGGGTATGCAGTAGATCTGCTATCAGACAGACAGTCATCCTCTTCTGTGTCAGTCTCGGGGCAGAAATCATTTGAAACATGTTTTAGTTCTTGGTCTGTAATTTTTGACTGCTTGAGAGTATCAATTTCAAGCTTCAATCTCCTGCAGAACGGAGAATTTCTTCAGAAAAAAAATTGATATAATTACTTATGATATAAAAATAGTAATAATTTCCAATAACCATATAATTAGGTCAGTTCTTGACATGTTCAGTAATGGACAGTTAATTATTCAGAAAAATTAGATCCTAAATTTTCAACTTTTTAAAAATCAGTTAGATCAGCATTTCATGCTAACAGATAGCAGTTGTTGAGAAGCCTTGCACAATTAATTTTACCTTGCCTCTTCTACATTGTCAAATCTTATCATGTGGCAATAATGCATATTCTCCAGTGCTGTAAGCTGAATGGAGGGAAGGTTAGCTTCTACAGCAATCCTACATAAACAAATAGGCAATATTTAGCATAACTCCTATTGAATTAGCTAAAAAAAATTATTACATGAAGGAAAGATTGCCAACACTAATGCACCACATAAAGAAGTTTCTCCAATGGAAAAATAATGAGTTTATGTTTCTACTTTCCTTCCTTTCCAGTTTTATTTGCAATTCAAGCAGTAAGATCATTTCTAAATCAAGGAAATTCATAATCTTTTAGTCCCAAGAGAGGAAGTTCAATGAGATATCAAAAGGTGGAGATGACCACCTGTAGGCTTCTTGAAATGCGTTCAATGCTCCCATCCAATCACCATCTGAGTCTAGAACATTACCCATGTTAATTTTAGCTAATGCTTGGCCCTGCAACCAGAACCAGGAACATTAGGGTACTCATTGCCATATTTTACACTTGAATATAAACTATCTTTAGATAGTTGAAATGCAAGCAGCTTAAAGAAAAACTGATGTTTATGGTGCACATGATACTAGTCATTAGAACTGTTGAAAAACTGATGTATATGGTGCACATGATACTAGTCATTAGAACTGTTGACTAAAGAATTCAACAGTACATATAATGACGCTTCAAAGTGAAAAACTGTGCTCAAGCACAAGACAGAATTAGCAACTTACTTCCAAGTTGCCGATTGACTTGGATGCCTCCCAACTTCTAGTGTACCATTTTTTGGCTTTATTGAACTTTCTTAGCTTCTGGTATGATTCTCCAATAAGCAGAAATGAATCACTAAGCTTTTCTTTGTCACATAGTTCACTTGCAATTCTCTTTTTCCTCTTTGCAAATTCACGATGCTACACATATTGTTATGGAAGTGTACATAATCAGGCAGTGGTAATAAGCACAAGAAAATTATCACTGGTGCCTTCTATAAATCATAGCTCAAAGTTTTTTTGCTCCATAATGAAAAAAGGTTAAGTAGTAAAATTGGAGAAAAGTATTGCATACCAAGTATAGTCAATTCAGAAATATTAGATTTTTATTTTATTGTTGAACAAAAAAAAGGGGAGTCGTGTTACATAAGCATTGTGTAGATAAACCATTGCACCTATATCATACAAATATCGAAGTCAATATTCTAATCTAAGTGCTGCAATGGGACTGAATACTGTAAGAACTTCATTAATAATCTTTGTATGATGTCAGTAAGTCCGACTCATGAAAAACTTAGGGGGCAATTAAAGATAAAGATGTAATTTTATTATGTCCAGCTTTTATAAGAAGCTCAAGGATAACTGTCAAAACTTGAAATTTTATAACTGAACTAGTAGATTGTACCTATAGATGGGAGAAAGTAGTGTCAATCCACTTCACTATCAGAATGTAAAAAACTAAAAGCATCTTACAGATGATGAATAGAATTTGTGGCATTTGAACTCAAACAATTATCAGCAACAAATCTTTGAAAGTAAGTTCACATAAGAAAGCTTCAATGTAAGATCATTCATGTCTAAAGCCTTAGTTTATTTAAACCGATGAAATCAACCAACGGCAAAACATTTTAAAAAAATATGAAATAAGCAAGAAAATTGTTATTAGTAAATTGTAATACACTGATACTCAAATAAGGCAGATTGATAAAGTGTATTACCAAAGATTCAAAAAGATAAAGAGCAGGCATTTATCAAATGAACTTTCAGAAAATCCAACTGCACTTATCAAAAGAAAGAAACAGAAAGCCAACCTTATGCCATTCAGAGATTGTGTTGCACTTCTCAATAAGATGATCAAGTAATTTATTTTGCTTCAGCAGATACTTGCGCTCATGGGGTGTACCCCTTGTTTTTCCTGTTGTTCTTGTTAATTTCTTGAGCTTCTGCTCTTCATTCTTTAAGTCAACCATTACCTTCATGGCTTCTCTCACAGTTTGAATATTTTGATCAATTTGAGCAATCATATCAATCTCATCCTCCATGGAATCTGCTAGTTCAAATGCCTTCTGATAGCAACGAATTGCCTCCTCATACATTTTAGCTCTATAATGCAATTCACCGAGATTGATGTACCCTTTCGCCTCACCTTGGCAATGCCCAAGATTCTTGCAAATTATGATGTCCTTTTCAATGTGCTCTCGAGCTTTGTCCCACATCCGTAGATCCATGTAAACATTTCCCAGATTGTGGTGAAGCCTGGTTCTGCTATCATCATTTTCGTCAATCTCTTCTTCATCACAGATTTTTAACCCTTTGTTGAGGATATTTATTGCTTCTTCTGGTTTATCAAGATCATTTTCAACCATGCCAATATTGTTGTGTGCATCTATATATTCTTTGATGAAAGAAGATTTGCTTGTAGGTGGGTTTTCTTTTAAGTCCTGAGCAAGCTTCATAGCTGATTTAAAGTATTTAAGAGCATTTCTAATTGAATTATGGTCGTCTTCAGACATTAAGAACATATCATAATATGTCCGACCCAGTTGAGTTCTTGCTCTTTGTTGCTCTACAACATCCTTGGCATCTTTAGCAAGCTCCAAATGCTTTTTCTGTCAGAAAAAACACCAACCCTTTCAAATATATTCCATTAAACATATTCTTTCAATAATAACTCTTTTATCCATTCCAGGTGAATGCAACTCAATCAAGATAACATATTGAGTTTACTTTCATTGATTAAGAGACAAATTAGGCCCAGACTCAATCTCAAAAAAAAAAAGCCGATTCTATAGGCATTATTAGTACGACCACTCTAACAAGAGAATTCAACTTTCTATCCAGACTCAACCGCCATTTCAAATTCTGGCAGCAGTCAAGAAATAAAAAGATATACAGACCAAATACCTCAAATAGGACTAAAACTCACAGTACACATGTACCACTCCATTGACTCAATCAGTTCCCATAGCTAAAACATCCCATTAATATAAAATTTTCAAGCTTATGAGCTAAAAAAAATCTTGTATTCTATTGTTCCACCAATTTCCAAACCGAAAACACTTTCCCTAGAAATCTGAAAAGAAGGGGAAAAAAAACTTAAAACAGAATTCGTCACAAAATAAGAACAACATCCAATAAGCACAAACTAACAACAGGAAAAACATTTCCTATTCATATATAAACCAAAACTAAATGAAACCCAAAATCTTAAAATATCTATTATTAAAACCGCACAAAAACCCAATGAAAAAAGTAGAAGAGAGAATTAAACCTGAAAAATCAAGGCATCACGAAAATGGTGGAGGCGAAGATGAAGCTCGCCAATAGACTGACAAGTAGGTAACAAGTGCTTCTGAGGTAAATACTTGGTGGAAATTTCGTAGTCTTTGCGTAACCATCTAAGCGCCTCTACGTACTCACCTCTGTTCTTCAATATGTCTCCGATTACATTTGCCCATCTCGCTTCTTCTTCACGCTTTCCTTCTTCTTTCGCCTTATTGTAGGCTCTTTTTGCGTTGATTAGTTGGAAATCGTCCTTCGCCATTTTCCTGATTTTAGGGTTTCTGGGAATTGGAGTAGGTTTGCTTTTGATTCGGTGGGTTTGGTTTAAATGTTTTGGTGGTGCGAAATGAAAAATTTTCCCGCCTAAACAGTTTGGGTTTTGTTTGATTCATCTGTTTCCTCACTCACTCACTCCATATTAGGCCTTGTTTGGTATAATTAAGAAACTTTCCGGGAACTTAATTACTGAGGAAGTAAGTTCTTTAGGAAGTAAGTTTTTTAGGAAGTATGATTTTTATGTGTTTGTTATGAATATATTCTTCATGAGAAATGTGTGATATTTGTTGTTGTATACCATAATGTCCTTAATAAAATAATGACATTGTAATTAATTAAAATTAATATATTTTTTAAAAAATTAGAAATTTAATATTAAAAAACTATACATAAAAATTTTTATCAAAAATAAAATATTTAGTAAAAAAAATATTATTTTTATAAAAGCTCATTTTTATATTAAATGTGTATATTGATATTTTTT
>CANYCX011278055.1:0-18510 GCA_948193385.1 Breynia disticha f. nivosa
ACGGCCACAGAACGCCCAGTTGTCATTCCCTAAGGCCGTTCACACCTGAATTTATATAAATACATCCCAAATTGAATCTCTCTCCTCATAAAAACTTTCTCTCACCTTTAAGAACGTCCAAGCACTCTTCCAAGCCAAAAATTAGCCTATTATGTCTCAAATTGATCAAATTTAATGGAAAACTGCACAATTGCTTGCCAAAATCATCACCAAGCTTGTTAAGGTAAGTTCTTGTGATTGGTTTGAAGTTTTTCTTCGAGTTCTGGTTTAATATTGGATTAGGGTTTTTGAGTTAAGATTAGAAATGCGGAGAATTTATGTTGGGCAAGTAGATTGAATCTTAATTTGAGGAATTGAATACATAATTCATAGTATGTTAGAATAACGAAAGGGTTGCTCAAGTTCAATGTACAAATGGGTTGGAATTTGAATTATTAAGGTTAAACGTTGGTGTTTTGGAAGAGAATTCATTAAGTTGAATTTGAATCAATGTTAATATGGATAATTAAGGTTGTTTGTATGCTTGCTTTGTATAGGCGGAATTGTAAGACGGTGCGATTGAGTTTTATCGGTGCCGTTATTGAGCGCAGTTGTGTTTGACTAAGGTAAGTGGTCTTACATTTACTAAAATGCATGGAAATGATGGATTGAATTATGTTTAATTTTTTATTATGTATTTTTTGAACATATTAATATGGTTATAAGCTAGGATTGAGTATGGGTTAATATATACCTAAAGAATTGTCTTAAAGAACCATTAATTGTATGATGTTTATATAAAGGCCTATAATGAATTGTTTGAGTTGTTAGAATTAGAAGAACTGTAACGCCCTCCATTTTACGTTTAATTTTAAAATTTAGTAGAATATTTAATAATTATATGAATACATTTTTCTAAAAACATTTTAACTAATAATTGGTGGAGAGTGTAGGGCGTAGTGTGAGTTAAAAATCGATCGAGGTTAATTCAATCGGGAGAGAGAAAACCGAAAGAAAGATAGCTTGTAGTGCCGAGGGTAAAACTGTCCTTACCGAGCATATATATAGGAGTTTGTTTCTATCTCTCTACACCTCTCCTTCATTCACGTTTTTCATTCCAAAACCCCAACCAAATTCCAAAAACCCTAACCAAGCCCGAACCTCATCGAATCTTGGTGTTTGGGAGTTGTAGAATCCAATAGTGATCTTGAATTGGTAAGTTTCTTCGACTTAGAATCCTTAAAGTACATACTAGTCTTAATTCATTTCCATTCCCATGGAAACAAGCGACTAAAGATATTTAGAATGTCAATCTCATAACTTTCAAGTTCTACTATCAAGGTCCTCAACCTTAATACCTCAAGCGCTCAATTAACATTCTTGGATATTTTATCAAACACATACCACAGGTCAATACATGAAGTGATCAAATAATGTCTTGTAATTTTATTACTGAATAATAAAAGTTACAAACAATGTATTAAGCTAGGGCTTACACTAACAAAAGCAATCACCATAGTCTCTTACCCTAAATGCCAAAATTACATAAGGCGTGGAACAGTCATCCTTATTATATCAATTCTTTTTCTTGATATTCTTATGACACTAAAATTTTTCAGATAAATAATGAAACTAATTATTTCATCTTGGTGTGGCCACACCCTTTCAAGTTCACTTATCAAGTGGCCTAGAGTTCTCTCTCTAAAGTGAACCAATACATACCCGATCATACTCATACTTGTAACCCTTTTACAGGCACGTTAGACATATATCAAAGTATACCAAAATCAATATAGAGTTTCATGGAGATTTTAGGTATGAGAACTTCGATGTAAGATTTGCACATGATAACTACTTATGACTCTATACTATGTAGTCGTTCTCAATGGTAGATCTAAACCAAATACCATATCCTAGACATGTATCCATGATTTCTGAATGACGACCCATCTTCTTGTGTTTCATAAGACCAATCCCACTAAGTCAGAAATAGCATGTTAGTCTTAATTCATCTACTGTTCCTTATATAGTAGTGATCGATTAGAGATGTTTAAAAAGAAATCTCTTGCTTCAAAGGTCCTATAGGCATATGCATCAGATAGGCCAACTTAAGCATCGAGATACTCAATCATGGAATTCTATTCTTTCTAAGAGTGCAAGTAAGATAAAAAGATAGAATGAATCGACTTTAAACTATAAATGTAATTAAACAATGTTTGGGGCTAGGGGTTACACTAACACCATTTTCATCTCCTCAAATCTTGGGCCTGCCTTCCAAAAATTGAACCTTTCCTTGTCCATCTCTTAAATTAATGACACCTTCTCCACGATTCATACATGAACTCGATACTTGCTGTGAATCTTAATTCTTGTCATAAATTTTATTTTGTGGTGGCTCATACGAATTTTTTGCATGTAACGGTGCTTGCAGCAACAATTATGAGCCAATATCCAACTAAGTCATATGTTTGGGTGTTGCCCTCATCCGTGGTCCAAAATGCCTCTAAACTAAACCTTTCAAGTTAGATTATTGCTCTTTGTAGAACTTTTCCTCATGCCTTAGCAATCCACAAATATAGCAAAAGGTGAGTAGCCTCTTGTATTGAATTGTGATAATCTTTCATTGGACCCCCCCCCCCCTCTATCTTTAGTTTTAAGGAACTCCTCAATGGTTTGTTAACATCCAGACTAACCCTTATGTCCATAATTTTTTCCATATCCATGAGTAATTATTTAGATCGAACTCACTTAGAAGCTATTCCATGTGCTATGCAATCAGACATGCATCCTAAAGGCAAATCATGTATCTGTACCCATATTATGATTAGGTTTAGGCTTTTTAATCGAAAATGTCACTTGGAAACACACGTTTAACTAGCAACAAGTGATTTTTATAAGCCCAAGGACCCACTTCAAGGATTCTATGAATATCTGCTTCATGAGTTAATTGAAATAAAAAAACAACTGAGGAGCAATTTCCTGAATGAATACTCTTTTTCTAGGTCTCTAATTAGGAGCCATAATCAGGCTCATCTTATGTAGTCATATGTGCCACTCGATGAGAAATCTATCAACTATAGTCTGTAGTAAATCCAAATTGGAATGAGCAGCTTCCTGGGTTAGTATAACAATGCTAACATCTTCTTCCTCTTCATAAAAAATTTGGACTCCTGCAATATTCGTTGTCACCCTTTGTAACTCCTTGTTGGTAGACGCCATTAGATTCAATGTTACTAATGAATAATACTTGGTTATATTGATACAGTTGGTTAGTGATGGGTTTTTAAAGGCATTGTAAAAGATAAATAGAACTTATAGGTGTTGTTATCAAGGATGATTCGAAGAGAATGAGTAATGGTAGAATGATTGGAACTAATGGGATGAAGTAACCTAGGGATCAGAGCTCTCAACAAGGATGCAATTTATCATCTTTGAAAAAATACTTAATACTTAACTCTTAAGTGTATTTATCTTTGAAAAAATACTTATACTTAACTCTTAAGTGTATTTATCTTTGAAAAAATACAGTTGGTGGAATGATTGGAACTTTTATGTTTTCCTACATACACTTAAGATTTAAGTATTAAGTATTTTTTCAAAGATGATCAATGGTGATAAAGGATAAGATAAACTTATACCTTGAACACCTTAAAAAGGTATAATCTATTAAGATTTGAGACTTTGAGTCATATAAAATAAAAACATCCCTCACTTGGGGAAATAAGGCCTTTGTTGAAGAAACTCTACTCCTGCATCTGTTGACACACTGGTACTATAAAAGAACAAATAAAAAATTTAAGTAGAAAGAGGGTGAGTACACAAATCAAAACAAGAAAGTGCACTTTAACTTCTTGAATCTCTACTTTACATAGTCCTATAGTGCTCCCACTAATGTTTCTATTTTTAATGAACAGAGAATTTCTAATTTTAAAAATTCTTGTACCATGGTTGGGACAATAAAATCCATACCCTTTAGAATTTTCTATGTAACCATTGAAAAATCCACTCGTTGTTCTTGAATCCAATTTCTTTTCATATGGATTATAAATTTTCATATATATTGGAAAACCCTAAGCATGCAAGTGCCTTAAACTAGTTCTTCTTCCTATCCACAATTCAAAAGGGTCTTTGGAACTACCTTTTTAAGAACCCTGTTTAGCAAATAAACAGTGGTTCTTAATGCATATATCCACAATGATAAGGGTAAATAAGAATGACTTAATTTACTCCGAACCATATCCATTAAAATAAGATTATGCCTTTCTACACACTATTTTTTATGATGTTCCTGGCATTCTGTATTGAGCATATATGCCTCGTCTTAAGGAAACTTTGCAAAATGATCAGGATTTTGGCCACTTTCATCATATTTTCCATAAAATTCCCCACCTCTATAAAATCTGATAATTTTTGCCTTTCTATCTAATTGTTTCACAAGATCATTTGCAAATACTTCTAAAGCATTTACAGATTGAGATTTTTCATGCAACAAATACACATAGGCATAACGTAAAAAATCATCAATAAAGTTAATAAAATAATTTTCTCCATTAAATAATGAAACATCAAAAGGGCCACATATATCAGTGTGTATTATTTAGAGGAGTTATGTCCTTCTTGTGGCTACTTTCTTATTTGTGTGTTTGTTATGTTTTCTTTCAATACAATCCACACAAATACCAAGATCAGTAAAATCCAAATATAGTAAGATTTCATTCTTTACAAATCTTTTCATTCTTTCTCATTTACTACCAACACTATAATGCAAGGTCAATAAGAATTCAGAGAAAAGTTGTCAACTTTTAACTAGTATAAACCATCACAAAGTACACCAGAAGCAACAAGGTTATTCTGTTTGAACAAACTAAAGTGTCCATTCCCAAATTTAAAAGTGTATCCATAAGAATCAAGCTTGGATAAAGAAACTAAATTTTAAGAAATTGATGGAACAAACAGAGTCTCAAACAAGTATAAATGGTTTCATGTATCTAAAGTCAAATGAAAGGTTCCAATAACTTTAACTAGAGCTTTAACTCAGTTTTCCATAAACACAAACTTTTTATGAGGCTTTATAGCTTAAGGACTGCATCACATTAATTGTAAGTCCTAAAAATCTGATAATAATAAGATTTTAATAAAAATATATAAAAACGTACATAAATTTTTCGCAAATTATTTTAATAAATTATCTGTAGAAGGAGTGAGAATTTGAGTGAATTAAAAATCGGTCGTAGTTAAGTCGATCGGGAAAGAGAAAACGAGGGAATAATAGATTAGAGTGATCGGGGGTAAAATCATCAAAAACTGGAAATCATATATATACATGTGCCTATATCTCTCTTAACTCACGTTCTCTCTCTCCTCACTCACGTTTCTTCTTCAAAAATCTCGTTTCCTTAGTCAAAAACCCTAACTAATCTTGAACCTCATCAAATCTTTGTGTTTGGGAGTCCTAGAATCCGTTGGAAATCCTAATTCGGTAAGATTTCTCGTGATGAATCTTTAAATCCCGTTTTTGAATTGTACCTAACTTTCCGATTGAATAATTCTTCCATTTAAGTTCCGATCTGAGCGAAATATGGCTCGTTGGAAAGCTTAATGTATGTACTATCCATTAGTAACCATTTTTGTGTTAATTCATTGGTTAGGTACTTGAAATTGGTGTTTAAAGTCGGAAAGGTCAAAGTGACGAGTTTGGGTTTCTTAACCCTAAGTTCGTTTGGAAGTATCGTTGCTAGGGTAAGTTTCTTCGGGCTCTAGTGAGGTGATATTAATGGTCAATTTAATTGTGTTAAGTAAGGTGTGAGTATGGATTAATGATAGAAAAAATGTTTAGGGTTTCAGGAAGAAAATCGGTGAATTAAAGTATAAATGTTGTATCAGAAAATTTGAATCGTAAAAATGTATTTAATTAAACCTATAGGGAGTGTTAAAGATGGTCGATAAGAAGTAAAGAATGATTTAGGTGAAGGGGGTTGGTAGGAAGTATTAATAAGAGGGAAAGATAAGAAAAGAGATAAGTTATTTAAACTTATAAGAAGTATAAAAACATCATTCATGTATCATTTAGTATCATTTCACGCATATATATGATTGGTGTATGTTTTAATGGTAAATAGGAGGATCGAATCAAGGCGAGAGTAGTTCTCAGCCTGGACGTTAGACGAGTCTTGCGAGGTAAGTAACATGAATGCAGCCATACTTGTGTGTGTGATTTGTGTGGATAACTATTTCATATGATTGATGGATTGACATGTAAGATTGATATGTGAGATAATGAATGATATATGTGTGATATGTTGTGATTTATCACTTTATGATATATTGATTGACTGTTGTATTGGTTATATATATATATATGGTGAGATCATTGTGTTAATGTGGATTGTTGACGGAATTGATGGTGTTGTTGACATATAGTGTACATGACATTCATACACATAGGTTTTTAGTGAACATGTGTCATTAAATTTGTGTGAATTAAAGAATTTGACGAGGGAGTGGTTAAGAACAGTTGGTGCTTAGTGCATACTGTTAATGACATTTGGTGCTTAGTGCATAATGTCTTAGTGCTTTACGCATAATATTTCGGGTAGTATATAAAACATGTTACACCGGGCACAGTGGATAATATTCGATATATAGACGTGTATACGAATGTGCCAGGCCAAAATAGGGCGAACAAAGGCCAAAATAGGGCAAATTCAGGATATCCAATTTATATAATCAAACTCCTGACCGAAAGGCCCGTTTGCAAACGTAGATAAATGGCCAAAACAGGGCATAATTTAAAGTCTAAGTGAAAGTGTAAATGAGCATATAAGATTGCATTTACGGGTCACATGGTCATAATGAGATGTTGGATATGTTTGGTTCTGATTTTGATGTGAAATGTTGTGAATGTTGTGTGATTCATGAAATTGAAGACTTGTTGGTTGAAATGAATTATATTATGTGTTGAGACATGTCTATAATGTTGCTGAATATATTGTTAGGATTTTATTGAGATGTATTTTAGAATTAAACTATGTTTTGAAGGAATGAATTAAGAGGATATTGTATTAGGTTGTGTTGAGTGAAATGGGTGAAGATTTGGTATGAATGAAGTGTTTTGAGTTGAGTTTTTGCCAGGATAACAGTATGATACGCAGTGTGGCTGCAAAGTACGCGATGTGGACTCAGAGTACGCGTGGTCGCTCTAATCACGCGTAGTCTGAGCCGACCATGCGTTTGTTTGTACCAACACTACGCGTGGTGGAGGCGAGAACGCGTAGTTCCTGGCCACCACGCGTAGTATTGGTTGACAACGCGTGGAGTGCTGTTTTCTGCTAATTTTGGTGAAAATGCATGTCTTAGGTATATGATTAAGTGTTATTTTGTAAATTTTGAGTTTGTGATCATATTTGTTACCGTGAATATGTTTAGAATTTGAATTAATATAAGTATGTGATTTAATAAAATTGTGGATGGTTGTTCATTTTGGTAAGTGTTGCGTACTGAGTCTCGCGACTCACTGTGTATTATGCCTGCTGTGTGGGCAAGGATCCGAGGATTTTCTTTTGGAACAGAAAGTATATAGCTTTTGGACGATTCCGACTCAGACTTCGAATAAAAAGGATTGAGGTAGGCGACGCACTGAAGTTTTCTCTCTCCTGTCTTTTAAACTTGAATTTTGGAAATTGTATTGTATTATCCATTTTGTTGGGTTATATTTGAAATGGAATTCATTGGGTTTCTTTTCTTATATAACCTTAACAGGATTTGTAAAACTTTGTAAAAACTCATGTTTATAAATGAAGGATGAATGTATGTTGTTTTAAATGAATGTATGAATGTTGTTATTTGAAATTTGGAAAACTCTACACTAAACTTATGATGTCCAGAATTTAGGTATCACCTTTGAGGAATTTACATATAATCTCGGGTGATAGTTAAATTTTGGGTGTCACATTAATAGCATGAGTGGCACATTCAGAATCAATCCACCAAGTATTATAAAGAACTTTAGCTAAATTTGATTCGAAACATACAAAAGCACCACACTTACCCTTCTTTTTGAATCATGCCTTTTTCTTTGGACAATCTCGTTGCATGTGTCCAAACTTTTTGCAAAAATGGCATTTCACACCTTTAGGTTCCTTTTTCTAGATTGAGAAAGATTCCCCATTAACATTCAATGGTTTTGGCACACCCTTAGCTTTTGGTTTGAAGGGCTTCCTTCCAGCTCCTTCATGTCCCACAAGGTTTATAGAATGGTTACCTTGTTTTTAAAGTCTTGTTACCTCCTAAATAAGCATATTCTGCAATTGAACTCTAGCTTTGCTGCAGTGTTAACCATTTTACACATGGAACTTTTCACCCACTTTCATTCTCATGAACTCTAGCGAGTACCATCAAACTTAATGGTGGTTAACGTCAACATTAATGTCCCATTATATGACTTATCATCACTTTTAGATTGAGAAATATTCTCTACATACTTTAGGAATTCTTTAGCATTCTAAATTTTAGGAATTTTAGCTTTAATGTTGTTTACCACAGTTAATTGCATAACATTAAGCTAAGTCTATTCAATCCTTTCCAAACCTCATGAAGAAATCTTTCATCAACACTGGTAGTAGCAGTAAGATCAGTAGGCTTTTCATTTATAAATGTCAAATCAATATTCAAACTGCCTAATTGAAACTAAACTTTTTTAGACCATTTAGTGAAATTAAGTCCATTAAACTTAATCATAGACATAGCTTACGAATGGAGAGCAACATAATCAGAAATTGCAAATATCAAATGTTCAATATTAAAACAGATTCAATTTGCATAAAAAAATTCATGTCTATTGAAAGTTTTCCTTTTGATAAAATAAACAACATAAAAACAAAATAATTGATGTTAATTATTCACATAATTGGTAATAAATACACTCAATTTAGACATACCTGCAATCTTTAGATATACTAAACACATCTAAATAAAGATACTAATTAACCACTATTATATTTATGAATATAAATTAAACTGATAACCTTTAGATCATCTTAATATTTTATAAACATAAAATTTAGTTTACCCACTATAATAAGTTACCAATCATTCATTAGCATCACATGATCATGGGTAACTGAAATTAAACTAATTTAATATTAATAAAATATTCTAATTTAACAACATCAGTGACTAATAAATTACCTTAATATTAATATTAAAATAAACAATACACTTAAATTGTAACTATTTTTTGTAATATATTTAGTCAAAATATATATGCATATATAACAAACAATGATTTAATTATTATTGATAAATACTTTAAGGGAAAGTTAATCAAAATAACTTAATTAAAACTAACATAATTTTAATCATTAAAAAATATAATCAGTTTATGTTCATAAAATAATGATGCACCAAAAGACTTAATTGTAATTAAGCTATAAACAAAAATTAATGTGCTCTTTTGATAACAAACAAATAAAAAAGAATAAATAGTATAAAATTATTCATTCATGGTTTTCTTTTCAGAAAAGCATAATCATGTCTCTCAACAAATATCCATAACTAATGATGACTATTGTGTCTCTTTTATTCACAAAATTGTTGAAAACAATTCAATTGGAACACAATAGGAGAGTTGGTCTTTCGAACTTTCAATTGAAAGACCCATTCTATTTCATATTGGTTCTTGCAGAGTTTATTTTTTACTCTTATCTATCCAAAATAATCCAATACTTTATCAAACATCAAGGATTCAAAATAAATCATGCCCGGTAATTCCATAATTAACTGTTAATTAATATATATCAATAAATCTTTTAGAAAAATTATATAGAGTATTAACCTATTGTTTGGGCCTAAAAATAACTCGAACTAATGGACTGATTTAGGCATGGACCCAATAAATTTTTCAAGCTCGAACTCATTATAAAAGAGTTGACAGAATTGGAACAACGAAATAAATTTAATCAAGGAAAAATATTTGATTTATTATTCAAGGCAATAAGATCAATCAAGGGAGAATATTTGGTTGCTAAAGGAGAGATCATTTTCTACCAAAAGTGGAAGCCATTATAAATACAAGAAGAAATTCAACGTGAAGAACACACATTCTGACAATAACATTCAAACTCTGCTTTTATTTTCTCAAGCCATTGACAACCTTTTATTTTTGTGTATTTATCGTAATTTACTGTTATATTTTGGTTTTCTTGTTATTTATTATTGTCGTTTTAATGATTTGAGTCCATTGAGTCAAAGGTCCTTGGGGAAAATTGTCATATTTCCTCATTTAACAATTGTTTGATTAAAGTTTAAGATTTTACACGTTCTATTTATTTTTTGTTTGGAATAATGGTAAAATTCCTGGTAAGCTCATATTTTTCTAACTTCGTTTCGTGCATTCACAGTTAGAAAGGATGTTGTTTTTCCAGTTTTCTCAAAAAAAGGAAAACACCTATGATTCTAGTACCACATGTCAACTTGATATTATGATTTAACTTTATGCCCACAGATCTAATATTAGTATAATTTTCACAATAATAAATAGTAAGCAGAAGCATACCTATCTTTATGGCTAGAATCAATTTACAAACTATAGACATGAGTGGAACTAAAGTCAGTTTCTTTCTCCTTGTCTCTTTTTTTAGTACAGTTAGTTTTAATAGAGATTTAACTGTGTTCTTTATAGGTAGAGAGACGATTGATTTAAGGTTTCTTCATGAACTTACATCATAGTCCATTAATATAATAAAAATACTCCTAAATAATATTTTATTGACCTATTAGAAATTAACACATAATATTAAATCAAATAACTCATTAGTTCAAAGACCCACTTAATAAAATCCAAACAAAGTTATACAATTATGGTAGTCAAATAATACAAGATCAGAGAGTTTAAAAGTTTAGGATGAGTTGACAGAAACTATTTGAAACTATTTTCTTTCTTGGAAAAAACTAAATTGATGTCAATGTAAAATTAGCATAATAGGCCAATTTGTGGCGGAGATAGGGTTTGTGACACCTTTATAACATTATAGTTTTATTTTTACAAAAATGCACTCATGTCGAATTTATTTTAAAAATGCACAAAATTTTTCACAAGATTGAATTAATTACCACTTTTTTAATAAGGATAAAAAAGGAAAGGAATGAAAGAATAAAAACAGAGATTCTGTTACATCGAACAAGCATGGAAAAATAACTGAAACTCATACAACAAATGTGATTTTTGGGATTCTTCAACATGAAGATTTATAATCAAATCCATTCGATTAATCAGAATCTTTAAAACATAGAAAATCAAAAATCTCGAAGAACAGAATCTATTGCCAATCCCTGAAATCATTAATATGAGGTAAGTTTCAAAAAACTGAGATTGTCCATCAAAGCATTATTTGGTTTTTGAATTTTTTGTTTTGAAACAAAACAATTCAAAATAAATTTTCAATCAAATATGATCAATCACGATGAGAATCATTAAAAACATGTTGCTATTCATTAATGTTTTTTTTGTAAATACAGATGTTGATGTTGTGGTAATTGTTATTTGAAGTGATCAATATTGTTCAAATAATAATAGTTTTCATTCAATTTGAACAAATTTAGTAATGATTAAACAAATTTACAAAAAAATTCAACTAACTATTTTTTTTCAATTGATTTAATTTTATTCATGATGAGCATTGTTGATAGTGCATCATCTTTGACTAAAAGTTAAAAAATTATCAAACAATTAGGATATCATCAAAAATGTTCAACTTAGATCAAATGTGATTGTTGTACTCATTTGTGTTCACTGTTGATCAATTAAGTTCAAATATGTTCAAAAAAAGGTTTAATGTTGTTAATAATAAAAGTTCCAAATAAGTTCAATTAGCCTTCTATTTTTTTTCAACTTGTTTTATTTTGTACAAGTTTAATATTATTGATAATATAACTTTCATTAAAGTTGAGGGTTGTGCGCTTGGGTTTTTTCCTTTTTGATCAATTAAGATCAACTATGAACAGAAAAGAATAATTAAGTTCAATTTTGATATTGTAGTGGCAAGACAAAAAAATGCAGAACATACAACTATTGGTGAAGTACATCGGTATTTGGGGGACAAATGGTAAATACCAAAACTACAAAGCAACTGGAATCTTATTTCCAATTAATGCCAATTACAAGAATTTTTACGAAACACTAACAAGGAACCTTGATTTAAGCGGAAATGACTATGCTTTCAATATATCATTCAAATTAGAAGAAGAATGTCAGCCACTAAACATTTCAAATGATTGGAACCTACAATTCTACATAGAATTGAAAAGAACATCATCAGATGCAACAATGTATCCAATGATATTGGAAATATGAGAACAAAATCATGGTTCTCAATTAATGCCAATATCAGAAACAGATTGTTGCCTCTTTTTAGAAGGTAACAAACGTCGTCCTTTCTTAACAATGAAAGAACGAACGAAGTTAGAAAATTAAATGAACGTGAGCGTGTGAGGAATTTTACCGTTATTTGAAACGAAAAATAAATTAAATGCAAATGCACAAAATCTGAAATCTGAAATCAAACGATTGATTTAATGAGAAAATTAGGATGATCTTTCCTCAAGGGCCTTGACTCAATGAACTCAAATCGTCAATCGAAAATAATCAACAACAACAAATTAAAGATGACGTAAAGCTTAAAGAAAAAACGAGAAACTAAAGCTTTGACAATGGCTTAATAAAGTAAAAGTAGGATTGTTGTCTGATAGTTGATGGTGATTAGATCTTCAGTCTGTTTTGCTGAGCGGGTATTTGTAAGGTGAAAATAATCCTCATTTGGCAACAAAATAATTCCTTTGACACAAGATACTTTCCTTTGGCAGCTCTCAAATATTCTTTCATGGATCTTTTCTTGATCTGATTTTATTCTAATTTATTTCTTCCTAATCCCTGTAGATAGGTCAACAAAACTGGTCTGTGTCCTTGGGCTTGCACCTATGCGGGCCCATTGGCCCATCCGAGTTTGGGCCCAAACAATTGCCCCCAACATTAAGAGGCTTAAAGTACATTAAGGCTCTTGATGTTGCTTCTCCTCTTAAGTTCATTATGAAGCTTGAGGTCCAATTTGGGGATTTGGACTATCGTTTTTATTTGAGAGAGTATATTGCCCATCCATCGAATCTAACATGGGCCGATCTTCTCCGAGTCTACAAAAACGTGACAAACCAAGAGGTCCCAGATTTTGTTCGTAATCAAGGCATTGACATTTTTAAATTAAAGAAATTTGTTGAGGCACGGTCCCCAAATTCCCGCACAACAAACCACCATCATGTGCCTCCCAACCAGGCTTCCTCCGTAAGCTATTCACAAACAAATCCCCAATTTCAAAAATCCAAACCTAACTCCAACACAAGTGTCCCGCGTGCCTCTTTTCCTTTAAACCCTTGACAACTGTTTTCCCTCGCCGCTCCGATTCTTACGCCGGTCAGCCACCTCCACTAGCCACAACGCGTCGGACCATTACGCGTCACCAACACGCGAAGAATCGACCTCAGCCCTACACCGGCGACCTCACACCGCTCAAACCTCACTGACGACCCCTCGCGAGCCGCCCAGCCTATCTCCCTTATTTTAAAAACCTGCGAGCAGCTCCTCGAAGGAGAGGCTCTTTTGGTAGGATTCAGTCGCTCACTCCTTTTCAGCCAGTCACATTCATTGTCAAAGGGAACTCATCCTTCCCCTAGTCTCGCAACCCTTTCTCCACGCATACCATCTCGGGTAAGTCTTCACACCTTGCCTTGCTTGATTAATCGGTTGGGGGCCAAGATTAATTTTGTGCCCTTTGATGTAGGATTAGTTAAAGTTTATTGTTGAGGTACGAGAAGAAATTTCTTCGGGTTTAGAATGTCTTAAGGTAGAATTGTAACTCTATTGGTGTGCTTGTCTCTGTTGGTTGTCTTTGTTACTAGCATGTTTCCCTTGCAGGTTTGAACCTCCTACTTATAAGGGAGACTCTGCCAAAATTTTGACAAAATCCACTTGCCATTGTAGGACCTAACTCTTCCAGTGACCAATCACCAATAGCCGAGACACTATTGCCAATGGCACAGGTATTAACTGAATCGAAACACCTTCAACTTATCTTTCTGGCCTTTTTACCCATGACTTTTCCTTTGGTTTGTAGGAGAATGTCTACCTGACACAATGGAGGGACTAGCCAAACCAAGCCGTCAGTGGTGCTAAATAGCTGTGACTGAGCAATACCTCGCTTGGGCTGACAAGATGACCGCGCAATTCTGCCCCTTGTGGGTCTCGATCAAAATAACGAACTTTGTCGAGCTTACCACTAAACTGACCAAGATCCATTCTCACATGGTAGCCGAAGCTTTAAAGTTTTGGAGTTGTGGATGCAATGCTTTTTATTCCCGCATGGTCCTATTTCCATTACATTGCGGGATGTGGTGGTCATCACTGGCCTTTGTCGCAAAGCTTGGAGGTCCAGTGTCTTATCTCTTCTCCCTCAGATTTTGATGAAACTCCCTTTACTCCTATTATAGAACCTCTGTACCGGGCCAATACTTTTTCCTCGATAAGTACCTTAACTCTTTCTGCATTCTCCTTCTATACCACTCTTTTACTATTGTCTTGATGTTATATGTCGGTTATCACTACGGGGATAAGTCACCCCGAACTTCACCAAGAACATTTCACCTTTCTTTGGCTTTGGTGTGCCATTTTTTGACGGGGAGCGTTAGTGGACGCCTTTCTAAAGAGACTCTCCACTTAGTTTATGCCATGTTATTAGGAACTAAAGTGTCATCGGTAGGAATTCTCCTGGCCCAGTTCTACCGTCAGGCCTCCATTACTACCTCGAAACAACCACTCAACACGTTGCCAGTGACTTCGTGGCTCCTCCAACATTAGCTCTTCCTTTATTTTCCCAGATTCCAAGACCTAGACACGCCACCATCTAGCAAGGCAGGCATAGGTCTTTCATTAGCAGGCTGTGACTGTCTGTAGGAACCGGGGTCTGTGGAGCATTACTTCTGGTGGCTCTCTGTCGATAATGTCCCTCCCAAATTCCTCGTTCATTCCAATACAGGGTCGGGCTTTCTCTCTCCCTCCTTACAAAGTCTCTCCTAGGGCGCCTCAGAAGTGGATATGTTATGCTGGCATTTACTTACCCAGCCTCATTATTTCTTGGTCGGCTCCTTTCGCACCTCGAAAGGCTCCACCAAGGCCCAGGGGATTGCTCCGGTTATCTATTCCCCCAATCTCTTGTGTGAACAGTTTGGACTGGTCTATGGACTTCCTAGAGATTCTTCCGGTTACCTCTCCTTAAAAGATACATATGAATGGGTCGATGCAGAGAACCACTATCAATGGCTAGTAGGGAATGCTTTTAACACATACCCTTACCCTATCATTAGTATAGCCACGGCCACTGCAGACCTCAGAGCTTCCTCCCAGCTCTAGTGGTCTAGGACATTTCGAAAGATCACAGGTATTTGTCTTCTTACTCCACCATTCTTTATAGTGTGCACGACTTCACTGAATTTCATCTTGGAAATTTATAGGCGAGGACAAGGCCCCCATGGCCATCACCATTACCTCTGAAGAAGACAATCCAGGTAAACTAAACACTCTGACCTTTTGTGCATGACTTGGTGTGATCTAAACACTCTGGCATTTCTTTGGCAGCTCTAACTCAGAAACAGAAATGCAAGGCCCCTTCCAGCTCCTCCTCATTTCCAAAGGCCCGTAAGTCTAATCGAATAGCGTCCGGAGCAGGTGTCCAAATCTCTCCCTCTACTGTCGTTTCTGTCAACCTTGATTCAAAGGACCCGCAAGCCTCTCCAGTCCATGTTTCATGTACCTTGACCCCGCTAACTTCGGCATCTCCTCCTGCTACTTGATTCCAACATGCGGAGATGCTAGCCGAGCTGGACCAAGTAGTGTCCAACATAGTCGGAGATTCTTCGTGTGCATCCGAGGCTGTAATCCATAAAGAAGCAGAGCCAGAGCCTGTGCCATTGGTAAGTTCCTATAGGTGCTCTTATTTGTTTTCCTTTTGGCGCTAACATTTTTTGGCAGGGTTTCTGTGAAATGAGGGACAAGATAGATGCTTTAGTGTCACTAGAATGGACAGACCCTCTAGCTACTATTAATTTTCAAAGCATGTTCTCTTCCCCGCTTCAACCTGCCCTGAGGGGAGGTTGCAGAAGAAGATCTCACTGCGGCCAAGGATGCCCTTCAATGGATTCATCACCGTGATCTATCCTTTGTGACTCCTGAAATTGGTAGATTGGCTGTGGATGCCATTGATACGCTTCTGCGTTCCCAATTGACCAATACACAGCAGTTTTCATTGCGGACTTTAAGGAGCAGGCTCATGGTTTTATCTTGGGATTTTGCCTCTGCCGTGACAAAAAAGGATAAGAGGGCAGTCCAGATGTCTCAGTTTCAGGAGTTGAGGAGTGCTTATGAGGCCCAACGCTGGGATGTTCAAACCATTACCTCCGATTTTAGTGCCCAGCGTGCGGTCATTGATGAGCAACTTACTGCCATGGACCATTGGAGGGAGGAAATCTGTGTTTTGGAGGGCAAACTCTCAGAGATGGAGGCCGTTGTAGCTGTTGATTTGGAATTGTTGGATAGATTAGCCCGGCGCCTGAACGAAGAATGCTCTGGCACCACAATAGCAGGCAAGAAGCTTTGCAGCCTTTTACCCGATGTCTCAGCATGCCAGGAACAGTTGTAGGAGTTAGAAGACATCCTACAAGGGTGATCGACTTCTTTAAATTTTGTTAGTTAGCCTTGTTTTACAAACACTATAGGTTAGGTTAAATGGTGCTAGCTTATAACTCACCATATGTTTTAACTCTTAGGACTAAACTGCTATTTGTAACTAAATCTGATTTTATATTTTGTGTTAGTGAAGCGGCCATAGGCCAACTTTCCTTAATGATTGGTAATTGTATATTATGTTTGTTAAAATGGCCAAAGGCCGGTTCATTTCCAAGTCACGGGTTGTTCGGATATTGCATCCTTGCATGATGAGCACAATGGCTACAGGCTTATTGTCTTTGGTTTGCTTTGTGTTGATTCTACTTCTACAGGTTCAATCATTTGTTATTAATCTTTGTTTGAAATGGCTAGAGGCCTATTTTTTTTCTTGGTGCTACTGTATTTGTTTGAACTGCAGGAGGCCAGTTTATCACGGGTTTGTTTACACAGGTTGTACCACTGTATGGTGGCCGGAGGCCTAGCCATTTATGTTTGTTTCTTTGTTATGTGAGGCCAGAAGCTGATTTGTCTTCAGGTTATATGTGTTAGATTTTTGCACTCCTGCTGCCACTGGCCAGTGACCAACCTGTTTTGTCAAGACTTATTTTGTACAAATATCTATATATTGACTTGCACTTATCACCTATTGGATTTTTCTTAATGTGAGCAAATGTTTATTCCCTGCGGGGTTTGCACGACGAGGCTGACTAAGGTATTGCTCTATTGCATGTTCTGCCAAAAAAGGTATATGGTATACTGATTGAAATGGCCATTTGCCCATCTCTTTATTGAATTTGTTTGATAACTTATGGTGGCCAGAGGCCTACCATCGTTACAAAATACACGCCTAGAAGGTGGCCAAAGGCCTACCTTTATTCTAATGTATGTTACATTATATCAGGTTCAACGTAACATATGTTAATGAACTTTCCAACCGGTAAGAATTTCTGGGCAGGACTTCTTTGATTCTAAAAGGGCCTTCCTAATTCGCATACCACTTGCAGTAAACTCGATCTTTGGTACCTACAGGTAAAATCATTTTCCACATGAGCTTTCCATTTTCAAAAGATTTCACCTGCACCCTCTTGTTATAAGCTTTTGACACCTTTTGTTTTTGTAAAATCATTTTGTCCAGGGCTTCTGATCTTGCTGCATCAAGATTTTCCAATTCCATGATCGTGGTATGAGAGAATTCCCTAGGTGTGAGGTCATTTTTCCAGGCCACTCTCAAAGATGGAATGACCACCTCCATGGGCAACACAGCATCATGTCCGTAAGTGAGACTAAATGGACTTGTGCCTGTGGCATCCCTTTTAGAAGTACGATATGCCCACAACGTTTCTGACAATAAGGTATACCATTCTCTAAGATTTTCTTCCATCATCTTTTGTAAAATTCCAATAAGTACTTTGTTAGAAGCCTATGTTTGCCCATTGGCCTGGGCATAGTATGGGGTTGATTTGATGAGTTTGATGCCATAATCTTCTGTAAAAACATTTACAGACTCTCCTATGAACATTGTGCCCTAGTCTGTGGTAATAGATTGTGGGATGCCAAATCTGTGTATTATATGTTTTTTAACAAACTGAATGACATCTACCTATTCTACTTTCTTCTTTGACAGAGCCTCCACCCACTTGGTAAAGAAGTCTGTGGCCACTATAATGAATTAATGGTCTTTGGATGACACTAGGCGTATCTTTCCAATAAGATTCATGGCCCATCCTCGAAAAGGACAAGGTTTAACAACATGAAACAATTCTGCTACA
>CANYCX011278142.1:0-10449 GCA_948193385.1 Breynia disticha f. nivosa
CTCAATAAATCACTTCAAACCCTAGAAAATGCACTATAAACCCTAATCTCTCAAATCCTTAACTCATTCTCAAAATCTTCAAGGATGGCTAGAATAAAAGTTCCTCAAGTTGGTAGTGAAGATGATTCACCACCCCCTCAATAACAAAATAAGTGGAAATTGGTTACTAATTGTTATCATGGTTCATCCTCAAAAGGAGGAGCTGAGTTAGAGCATGTGGTTGTTAATCCATGAGTCTCTAGTGAAAGAGCTCAAGATATCTATGATAAGGTACTAATTTTAAAGAATCTTACTTCCTCAATGACCTTTCATTGGCAAAATCTTTTAAGTTGAGATTATATTGAAATGTTTAAGGACTTTAGGGCTAAGGGTATTTTTGATGTCGTTGGTTATATGGATGATGTGTATGAGGACCTAGTACATGAATTTTATGCGAATTTGAGGACGATTAGGGGTAAGGATGATAGTTTTATAGTCAGGACATTTGTTAAGCTATAATCTAATGAGGTTAGCAAAGCTAGACATTGTTCTTCATTTAATATGACATCAGATGGAGTTCATGTTAGTTTTAACATGCCCTATGATGTATCTAGTGATGAGAAGGACAATTACTTCAATATGGAGATTGGCCTAAAGCTAGTCAAACGACAGGCAGTTATGAACATAAGAAGTGATCAAATTGAAGTCGTGGATTTATCGATACATTGGCAACATCGTCACTATGTCGTAAATTGAAATCTATATCCCAAGAAAGCAACAAATAATTACATTTGCAACATGGATACAGAGACCTTGTGGAACCTTAAAAATGACTGAGAGATTAACTTTCCACACCTTATACTTCATATGATGGTGCGAAAGTCTCAAAAAATTTTGCCAAAATTGAAGAGGAAGAGTGTCAAGATTCATGGTATTTGTTCATTTCCATTATCACCAAAATCCTCAAAGAACATTGAGTCAACTTGAATGGTAAACCAGATGTCTCTTTTCCTCACAATTGGAAGGTCACAACCATAAACATGAAGACCATGAATTTGGTAAAGACAGTTGACAATGGATGGATTTATGGACCGTATGCCACCTCCCTTAATCTCACACACATAGATGTAAGTGTTGAATCCCATGACACAAGCATGATGCAACGTACTGCTTAAATAGAAGGAGTAGTGCTCACTTGGGTGAAGGTGAGGAGATATGATGGTAAATGGGATAAATGTGAGGGTAGATTGATATAATCCATGACGCGGTTGGTGCTCTCAAGAGACTTATGGAAAAGTCTCTTTGACTATTAAGAAAATATGGGATAAAATAATTTGTACGAGTGTTAGTGATGTGGCTCCCCCATAGTACTAGAGTGCACCCTACCAGACCACATATTTTCATCTTATCTATCTATACACTTTGTCTGCTGTCTCTTCTACTTGTTGAATCATGTTTGTACTATTCAGATGTGTTTGAGAACTACAATCTCATTTGATGGATTATGCTTGTCTGTGTTTTGATGACTATGTTTATTTGAACTTGGTTTATATTTGGATTATGTTTCTTACATTTGGATGTTTATGTGATGTTATCTATGGTAGATTTTTCTTTTATGTACTCGTGATTGTTGTATGTTCAAAATGCTTGTGCTTCATTCACTCTTGTCATTTTGATGATTGACGATTGCCAAAAAGGGGAGACATATATTGTGAATTTGAAGCTTATATATGAATTTGAGGCTTATAATGTTTGACTTATTAAAGTGTTGATTGGGGGAGCATATATTAAGGGAAGTCTATTATATACATGGCTTATTGTATTGATTTTGTATATGATTACTTTGGACACTAAAACCTTATACAAGGTTCAACCTTGATTTATTTTGTCTCTCTTGTGTTTTCAACATTTTTACCAAATTCATTTGGGTTGTGTCATTATCAAAAAGGGGGAGATTGTTGGACCAATGGTGGTGAACATTACATCCTTTCTGTATTTTGATAATGTTGGAAAATAATGATCTTGATAAAACTAATTTTAGGATGAATGATACTTAATAGGTTGACAAATCATAGAAGCAAAGAAAATGAATTGGTCAAAGTTGGTTCTAGACAGATTCCTAGTCGTTAAGACTTATTCTATTTGACCAAGAACTAGTTTGGACTCAAGTAAGAATAATTGGACACAGGTATGCAGATTGGAAAGATTTCTTGTCAACCATACATACATCTAGTTGAGTACACTTGTAATTTTAAGTAAAAATTAAGGATAATAGTTATCTAGTCAAAAAAAACCATACTTAACAGACATAATCATCAACAAATCAGACCAAGGGTGACTCACTAACAATTGGAGTTCAAATTTGAATGTTGTTATCTAAAGAGAACTTGTTAGTCAACTAGACACATTCCTAGTCGAGCAAAGAAGTTTGTTAGACGACTAGGAAGATTGCTACTCAAGGAGACCAATAGTGTATTTTTTAAAATAGGTACTGGAATGAAAGCTACTTGACTACAAAAATTTCTAGTCAACCAGAACATCAAGTTACTCAAGTAGAAGAATTTCTAATCAACCAGAACTGAATATACTAGTCGGCCAATACTTTGGCTAATTGACCAGAAAGTGTTTTGTAATAAAAAGCACTATTTTCAAGGCTTCTGTTTGAGACATACTTTGTGTCTAAAATCCATATTCTAAAAAGGAGTATAAAAGACTCAAGTTTTTGAAGAGAGATATAAGAGACTATATTCCAAAGCTTCTATTGTGAAAAAAGAAATTCTTAAGAGCTCTCTTAGTAAAAAAATCACTTGTCCTGTAACATCCTCGTCCCAAATTATTTAACTAAGATTTTAAATAATATGTTTAATAAAATTAAAGATTTTTACAATAAAAACAACAAAAATAAATGGTTAGAAACATGTGGATAAAAGGTTTATAAAAGGGTGACAAAACGGTAATGTTTAGTAGCTAAAAGAAAGGACAAACCATGAAAACATAAAAGAACACATGGTGGAGGCCCAAAAATGCGTGGTGGGCATGACCACCCGTAGTTCCATGCCCAGCACTCGTACTCAACAATTTCTGGGCAAAACCTATAAGTTCAGATGCTTCTCGACTTGTTTAGAACGTCCAGAATCACCAAAATCATTTCAAAGGAAGTGAGGGAGAGTGAGAGACAGCAAGAGAGAGATTGAGTGAGGGAGGCAAGGATTTAGCACGAGAACGGATTCGAGTTATCAAATCAATCGTAGTTTTGAGCCGGGAACCTAGTGGTATAAACGAAACAGGTAAAACTCGAGGTAATTTTTTGAGTTTTAATATAATTGTTTTGAGTTTATTATTGATAGAATTAGTTAATAATTAGAGAATTGAGTTTGAAATTGAGTTAGAAATATGTTATATTAAGCTATTACTGATTTGAGTAACGATAGGAAAAAGGGTTAGGGTTCCGGCTTAATAAAATTGAGAAGCAAAGTAAACAAAATTGATAGGGCATGCATTAAATTGGGGGTTATAATGGAAATTATGGTTATATTGTTGATTGTTTGTTATTAAATGATTGATATATGTTATAGGACGACAGAGTAGACGAATCGGACGGGACGAGTACACATCAGTCTGAGTATTTCAACTGACAGATGAGTGTATCTCACTATATGGCTATACTAAAATGAATGGTTAGATATTTATCTACGATTGAATTGTGAATGATATTGCGTATATGGATTGATTATATATGTATGGTTACGAATGAAATGTGAATATGATTTCCACGTACCTAATCGAATATGTAAATGAAATGAAATGAAAAAGAAAATGGAATGATAATATACATGCCTATTGATAAGATTTTTTATATGAGATATATGAAATGGAATGGGAATCGTAGATACGATTCAAATGAATAGGTATGCAAAACGAAAAAGGCATACGAAAAAGGTACATGAAAGTGTTTACGTTTTCATATGATATGTGATATGGAAAGGTGATAGAAAGGTGATAAATGATCGATCATTCAGAGACGGGAGTAGGGTGACGGAAGTTAGGTCCACGTGAAAAGGAGGTGGAAAAATGTTTTCAAAACTAATATGGAGACAGAAGTTAGGATTTATTATGAACGAGAACGTTCAATTCAAACGTATATGAATCGAAATCAATATGAGTTTAAAAGAATAGTTCAACGGAAAATGAAATGAATGAAAAAGAAAATGCAAAGGAAAAATCGAAAGGATGAAAAATAAATACGTATAAAATGTGATCTGTTGATATGCTATATTTGTATTCTACGAAATGAAACTGATTTGAAAGAATGGTTCGTATATATAATTGTTTACGTGATATTATAAAATGAATTAAAGATTACTCACTGAGCCCGCAACTCACGCAACTGCAATGTTGGTTTCAGGTACAAGTATTAGCAGGGATAGAATTTTGTACTAGCAGTGTCAGAGTTTTTCTTTTCTACAGGTTGGACAGCTGCTACCCGATCTACTTCTCTCTCTTCTGCTGATGCCATTAGGATCTTTTGCATACATGTTTCATACGATGAGATGTTGATATGATGTTATTATATGGCTTGTATATAACATGTTGAGATTTATAGAGGATGAGTATGATGTTATTTACAGCTTGTTGATATAGTGATATGTTTATATCTGAGGATTGAGCTGGATGTGATTAATATGAGAATGTCTGTGAGCATTCTGTTTATTGTTGAACTTGATTTGTAGGAGGAATACAATAGTTATATATATGGGATATCCTGTTTATAGCCGTTATTTAGTAGTTCTACGTAAAGTATGAACTTGCTCAATATAGAACAAAGGGCATATTAGCGTAACACAAAGTTTAATCCATGGATGTGTTAACTAATAGGATCGATATTCTGGGAATATGACAGAATAACAATAGATGGTATATCCTAAATATTGGTATGAAGTTACTCAACATATAAGAAAAGTTAAATAAGGAATAACGAAAATGATATGTTTGTGAATTATGAGAAAAGTTTTTAAAGATACGTGCTTAATATGTAAATTAGACTAGAATGTTTTATGTCCAAGAGTTCATTATTCACAGAGTTTATTCTTTATCTTTGCACAACGTGTATTTTATTGTCAAGTGTTCTAGTATAGTTCATTATTCTTGTAATGTGGGATTTAAGCTGTAAATCAAATTAAGTTTGTAAGGTACCTTGAGTTAAAAATCAAGTGTGTAATGAAGTTCTCACTAAGCTTGAAAGTGAGATAATGTGAAGAGTTTTCAAAAATCCTAAATGGGAGTTTACGTAATGGATGTAAGTGTTAGGACTAAACAACTCTATATCTTATGTCACCTTCTTATCTTCTTATTTCAGTTAAAATTTCTCATCATTAGTAACTCTATTCAACCCCCACCCTTCTAAAGCTATTTGTGGTTCAAAAGTGATGTTTGTAAAATACTTTTAAACTCATATTTTACTAACTTAACTTTTATTTTAAATATTGATTCATTATTTGAATTTTAATTGAGCCAAACTCGACTCTTTTTAAACCAAATTATGCCTAATTACCACAATTTTTAAATTAAAAATATGTAACTGGAGATGTTGGGAATTGATCCATATACCTCTTATAAGCTAAGCAAACATTCTACCATCTGAAAATGAAATTGAAAAAAATGGTATAAGAGGGCAAAAACTGAAATTCAGAAAAGTGGAATGAAATTCATTGATTTGAATGAGTTTTTGTTAATTCTACATAAAGAAACAAAATGATAAATTTACATGGTATTAAAGTTTAGGATGTGTTGTTTTAAAAAAATACACACAAGGATTAAAAGTATTGAATAGTATGATTTTCAAATTTTAAAAGAAAATAGGAGTGGATGGGACTAATATGAAAATATTTCATATAAAAGGAGGAAAAGGAAAAGAGAATGAGTGGCATATCATGCATTTATGCATCATATTAAGCCAAATTGTGTTTTATGGTATGTTATAAAGGATTGTTTTAACATTTGCCATATATGATCATATAATCAAAGATAATCAAGTGGATTATTATATTGTTGAATGATATATGAGTATGATGATTAATGTTGAGATGTTATAATTAATATATGAGATGTATACAACTATTAGAAATTGCTAGAGTGTAGATTATTAATATGGAAAGTAGGGGTTGCACACTTGTACTTGAGCCAATACTTGAAGTGTTTTTTTTGTAATGGATGAATGTTTGCAGTCGATATATGATATGTTTTAATGACGGGGCGCATATGAGTTATGTAATGATAAAGGTTTACAAATGGTTTATTACATGAAATATTCAGACAGATGTGAAATCTAGATGACGGGTAGATATGAAAATGTAGATGACAGTTGGAAATGAAAATGTAAAGGATAGTTGGAAATGAAAAATGTTGATGAAGATGGAAATAAAATGTAGATGACAGATGGAAATAGGAGTTATGATTTCAATGGGAAGAAGCAATGAAAAGAAGAAGATTGATATGAATTGACATATGAAGAGGAAAGAAAATGATTATAAAAATGCAAATGAAAGTATGAAGTTATATGTGTGAATATGGAATATATTAATCTTGGATGTGTGGTGAATTCAAAGGAAATATTGGTTAATCACTAAGTATTACGGCTCATAAAAATTTGCATTTTGATTTCAGGTTTGGATATATATAGATTAGAGAAGTTTAGAGCTTACACGCACAGGCTAGACAACTATCTGCTCCGACAAAACTTCTCTCTCACACACATATTTTGTCATGTGTATATTGTATATGCATGTATATCTATTTTGTGATACAATTAGTACCATTAGAGATTAATGTTAATGTTATGTATATGTTTAAATGTTGAGTAGGAACATAGTATGCAAGAGAATCATCCTCCATCATGTTATGTAGTTTTGTTTGCACATCTTCATAGTGGAAAATGGACTTCCTATTGCTAAATTTGAAACAATTAAACTTAGTATAAGTCAAATTGATTATGTTATTACTTGACACAAACATGAAATAGTTTCAAGTTTTTGCAAACCAACATTCCTATTAGTTGAACTTTCTAAAGCAACCTCTCTTATTTTAAGAAATCTTTTGGATATAAATTACTAGGTCAAATGCAAATATTATCAGTATCAAATCATTTATAACTATTTAACAGACATGAAGATTCTTTAAAATCATCTCATACAATTGTGAGTATGAAATTCCCAAATATATATCCACTTGGAAGTGATGCTTCATTGTAATTTGATCTTTTCTACTATGGCCCTGACCTAAAGTATAAGGAGCTTCCATATTAGGATTAATAATCTCATCATCAGCACAGAAATATTTTATTTTCTTAAATAAAAACATTTTATACCCATACTTAAGTGCATCGAATTTGAAATTTATGAGACTTGCATTGAAAGGCCTTCGATGATTTTCAAAACATCTACTAAAAATGTAAAAAAAATGAAATTCAAATGAACAATGGTAAAATAAAAAGCATTGGTTTTACCTCGTTGAGAGCAACTATTTCCATAAGATACTAATTTTTATGCATTTTCATGCATTTTTGTGCATAATTAGAAAAATGCATGGTAAGTAATTAGATCTAATTTAAATGATTGATGTTTGTGCATTAAGTTGAGAGTATAAAATATATGAGAAATTGAGAAAATTTGGGTGTTTGCACTTCTAAAAATATTTTTTACCATAATAAATTTATTATAATCATAAAAACATAAAAGGAATAAGAAACAAAAATGTTGATGCCTAGCTAAAATTTTCCACGAAGACAAGTAAAGGAGAGAGAGAAAACTCAAAAATGTATGGAAGGTAGAAAAAACAAAGAATAAAGGAAGGGAAACTTCAATAAAACTCAAAAATCTTTCTTATAAGATCGAAATTAGAGGTTTTGGATCTCATTCATCTTATTCTTTTTCTGTTCTTGGCAAGTGCTTAAATTGTTCTTGCTATTTCCTTCATTTGGTTTGGGTTCAAAAATTCGTGAAATTTGTTTTTAGATAATTAGGGATTTTATGTAGTAATGAATTTTCAATTATGAAAATGCCCACCTATGTTTGTTTTTTTTTGTTTTTGCAGGAAATAAGTTTGTCAATTTTAAAAATGTCCACTTTGACTTTAATTAAAGTACTGACAAGTGGCCCTAATCACTTCTCCATCTCCATTAACAAATTTCCTCCACCCTACGCACAACACAATTTCTTTTTGCAACTTTTCATCTCCACTAACAACTTTTCATCTCCATTAACAAATTTTTCATTTTAAAAATCCTCCTCAACTTTTCATCTCCATTAACGACTTTACATATTTAATGGTGGTTGACGGCGGAGATACAGGAAAAGGGAAGGAGGAGTGCGATCGATGGTGAAGGGAGAAAATAGACTTAAGCGAGGCCGGAGGATGTCATATTGGTGGCGCTTTGAAGGGTTTTTTGTGGCGAGTCGACTGGTATGGGTCTCGATGGGTGAAACTCCGGCTGACAGCGGTGGCAATGAACTATAATGAACAACTAGAAACACTAAATATATGTATGAGATACAATTCCTAGATTTCTTTTTGGGGTTTTGATTTGGTTTTTCGTGATGAGTTGATTACTGCCATTTTTTTGTTGCCAGAGCGGTGGTCGCTGCGGTGGCGCGATTTCTATAGTATTAGCTTGTTGGAGGGTTTGAAATTATAAGAATAGGACGAGCTTTCCCAGATTTCTTTTTTGAGATGAACAATAATGAACAATTATAAACACTGAATATATGTATGAAGATACAATTCCTAGATTTCTTTTTGAGACTAACAATAATGAACAATAATAAACACTAAATATATATGTATGAAGATACAATTTCATTTAGAATTTGAAATTATGAGAATGTCAGTTCATATTTGTTCATGTTTTTTTATTCCATATTCTAGTTTGTCAATTATATATGCCTGATTTCATGATTTAAAATGTAAAAAAAATATTACTTTTTTATTCTCTCGAAGTATGAACAATAATGAACAATAAACGAGCATTAAAAAAAGGAAAAAACATACGGGGACATTTTTGCAATTTTAAACTTAGAATCTGGCAGTTAACAATAATGAACAACAATGAACACTAAACGGGGCATTTTCAAAAATGAACAAACATACGCGGGCATTTTTGCAATTGTAAACTTAAAATCTGGCATTCCCCTAATTTTCTGATTTGTTTTAATGATAGTTGGATCTATATAGATCAAAATTATGCAAAAACTTTGTTCTAAAAAGCTTAGGATGTCCTCTACAACTGTTTAACTTTGAAAAATAATGATTTGATCTCTAAATTAGTTAAAAGTTAAGAAAAACTTTTTAGATCTAGAATCTAGAGCTTATTGAATGAGGTTGTATAAAATATCTATTAATTTTGTGTATAAACCCAAATGAAGTTATTCTATCCTCATTAGTTCAAAATTTTGATAAATTAAAACATACTACAAAATCAAGGGCACCCCCCTTTATATATCCTAGGTAACCGTGCCTAAGACCATAATATAAATTTGACTAATTAGAAGTGTGAAATGACATGTTTATATTATGAAATTTGGCATTGATTGTGATGTTAATGTGTAGATATAAATTTGTTTGAAATAAGACAAAAGGAGCAAAAGAAGGAGACCAAAAGTACTCAAAGTGTGGGATATCAAATAAAATATGGTAAGTATACAATTAGTACACTTATATGTTTATATATACTATTTTATGCTTAATTATTTGATGAATATATGATTGGATGCTTGAATATGAATTTTGTAATGGTTTTTGAATGGTTTATGATGGTATTTGATGGTTGAGATTGATTAATATGGCGTGTGAGGATTACACCAGATGCCACCGAGTTATTGATAGTCAAAGTATTATAATTGTGCTTTGAGTGTTTTTTAGTGGACATACATGTTGATAAAAGATCCACAGAGATAAATATATAAAGATCTATATTGAAAGCATCATTCTAAGGTCTAGAGGGATAATAATTCAAAATAACATTCCTTCAGGATAATAATGTCCTATTTTTAAGGTACACAGATTGGCACATGGTTTGGCTGATCGTGTAACAAACCATACAACCATTCTAATTTATTTTTTATTCATTATAGGTATTACACAGTTTACGTCAAGGTATGGAAAATTGTGTAATAAACCTTGCAAGGTTTATCAAGATTTATTTTTTATTACACAACTATGTAATTTAATGCTTAACTGTGTAATCTACTTGTGTAATCAAAAAGTGTTGAATTTTAATTGTATGGTTTGAAACACAGTGTGGATAAGTTCTGTTATAGAGCACGTAAGGGTCTTGTTTCATTACAAGGTCAAGTTACACAATAGTGGACAACTCTATAAGTGTAAAAATGTATAAAATTGTGCATTTTTTCAAGAATTTTAATATATAATTGCAGAGATGGATAGTTGAAACAATATTGATAAAGAGTGTGTGTGTGT
>CANYCX011278180.1:0-13623 GCA_948193385.1 Breynia disticha f. nivosa
TAGTCTTATCTGAACATATAATAATTGCCTTCGTTTGGTGACAAACTTGGATAAAATTTAAAGCTAAGTTGTTAAACGAACTCGAACATACCAAGATCAGCTCAGTAAGTGTCCTAATTAGCAACTTCAGAGTAACATTTATAAATAAAACCATCTTCCAATTCAATTTCTTCAACATTTACTTACTATCTGGAGCTTTATATTTGAAAACATAACAGCAAATTTATTATCCCTCAAGTTTTTTAAGTTTGTATTTGATTGTAAACAGCTGATCAAATTCAAAGTAACATTTAAAAGGAAATCATTTTTGTTCTATGAAACTGGACTGTATTCTTAACGTGTTTGGTGGTTTTTGTATGGTGCAGCCTGCGGAGTGAATGGAGCTCTATACACTCTCATTGCATGCGTGACATTTTGCCCTTGCTGCTACTCATGCTTCTATCGTGCAAAAATGAGACAACAATACGGATTAAAGGAGAACCCCTGTGGAGATTGCTTGGTTCATTGCTTCTGCGAGTCTTGTGCTTTGTGCCAAGAATATCGTGAGCTCAAAATCCGCGGTTATGACTTGTCTATAGGTATAATTTCTTGCCCATGTCTCTCTTCTTTTCTTGTTCTAACAAAAGAAAGCCTCCCTGTTCAAATGTTTCCTCTAATGATTGTGTTCTATGAATTTGTAGGATGGCATGGCAATGTGGAGAAAAAGAATCGCAGCTTGGAAATGGCGTCAGTCGCGCCAACTGTCGAAGGAGGCATGAGCAGATAGATTTGCAGACATACATGTTTGTCCGAACCAGTAAGTCTGTCTGAGATCTGGTGAAACTAAGCTGTATTATAAACACTAGAGATCTGGTGAAACTAAAATATGCCAGTTAAGATGGGAATTCTCTTGAAACTATATGTATGCTGGTTGTTTGTAGAAATTTAGCAGAGGACTACATGTTCTGCTTTTGAACCAGTTCAGGCCGCATGTGATTGCCATGAATTTAGAGGTGTTCACAGTTCAGAAACCGTAAATCCGGTTCTTTGATATCAGGAATCGGAATCGAAACGTGTAATACACGGTTCCAATTGGGTTGATTCTGGTTCTAGAACCAACTGGATTTGACCGATTTAAACCACTGTTCGATTTCGGTTCTGATTCTTGATTAATTCTTTTCTTTTTTTCTCACTATTTTTAAATCTTATTTTTTTAATAATACGCAGTTATGGATTTTAGATAAATATTTACAAATTAAAAGGAAATAACTAACAACTTAATTAAGTGTGAATTTATGGAATATAATTTAATAAAGAAAGAAACAATACTTCAAATATAAACACATTGTTATAGGAAATGAGTTTCTAATGTGTACAAACAACATTATTTTAAACAGTAAAACCAAATTCATCGTTATTAAAAAAAATTAAAATAATATTTCTCCTCATTACAAAAAACAAAATAACAATTCAGTAAAATAACAAGTCTACTGACTAAGTAGAAGATAGAAGTATCAACTTTTATTAAAAGGATACCTAAAGATTAGACTTGTACGTTTAAATAAATATGAAAACCGCATATGACATCGAATACCCATAAGTTAGATATAGAAATATTTAACTATGCGTGTCTCGGTTCAATGGTGATTGGAGCTGAAATTGTTAGGGCGGACTAGAATTCAATTCAGAAAAGAAAAAAAAAAGAAATATCAACTTCTATACGAAAGATAGCGTTGAAAGAACCCTTCCAATAAAATGTTGTTTGTAATTGAGTTGAATACCAAACAACCTCTTTTGTCACTAATCCGTTCGCAAATATCTTTAGTGACGGATTTTCAGTTTTTCTTGGGGCTTAAATATGTCAAAATGGTTTTCAAGTCATTAAAGTTACAATGATTCTTTAGGAGAGAAAAAAAAAAGACAAGATAAATGAGAAATCAATTAGATATACAGTTACAAATAAAATTATTATTTAAAAAATTTCGTACAATATGAGAAATTACAAGCATATTTATTTTTAAAAATAAAGAAAAAAATATATAAAATTTTATAGTATTTCTTATAATAATAGGTTGATCTGTGTTATCTTTCTGGAAATATGATCGACATTCTATCGTATCATTCCTCCTCCAATCACTGGTGCTGAAGCCATTGCAACTCCCCGATTTTGTCTCGCAACATTTTCGTGCCATCCTATAAAACCTCCACTAATAAGTTAACTGCTTAAATTAAAATTTTTTTTTATATTTAAATTGGACCGATTCTCCAGTTCACCCGTTTTTTTATCAGTTTAATACCGGTTCATTTATGTACTAGTTTGAATGGTAAAACCAGACTAGTAGTGGTCGATTCATCGGTTCACCGATTCGACTAACTAGTTTGATTCGGTATTGATAAGATTGTTTTATAGGATTGGAAGAAAAGTGAATCAATATTTACCAATAGACATGTCAAAGCCACGGCTCTCAAGCTCCCTGTATTCTTGGCACAACGCACAGCCTTCGCAACAGCAATGAACCAAGCAGTCATTGCAAGGTCTTTCGTCTAACATGTATATCTTCCTCATTTTATTCCGATAGATGCATGAATAAAGACAACCACATCCTGTAAAACATGCTAGCAATGTGTAGATCCCTCCACTCACTGCACAAGCTGTTCAAGGAAAAAAGAAATCGCATAATAAGATTAATCATCCTAACACCACAAGATTGGCGCTTGATTTTAACTTTTGAACAAGTTTACTTACAAGTAGTTCCTTGATCAACAATCTCTGCAATTTGACCAAAAGTAATACACGGACACCAACATGTTATGCAGCCTGGAATATATATATATTCAAAACGAAAAGAGAATCAATATCAATATAAGAACTGAACTAAAGATGAGGTAAAACATATAAAAATCCTGAGAAAAAGAACTTACAATTTTTAACATCAGAGCAACAGTCGAATAAACCGGAGGACCAAGGTGTGACATGGTGGTGAGGATTGATATGTTGGTGCGGATTTTCATGGTAATAATGGTTCATTGGATTTGCAGGAATGCCATTAACAACACCTTCTTGCTTTGAGTAGTCCATCTGATCGTCTCGGTTGTAAACTTGATGAAATAATAAGCAGTAAAACTTTCGAAGATTACCCTTTTCGATGGAGGACTAGTTCTTGTTATGTAGATATTATGTTGAAGAAAATATAAGGCGTGTTTATATAGATTGGTCAGAATCATATTATATTAATTGATGAGATGGCCATCATGTTTGTATGGGACTAGGTCATTTTGTAATTGTTACTTATAAAATAGCCGACAACATTGAAACAGTCAGGGCTGCTTTGACATAGTAGAAATAATGACAACGCATTTGTATCATGACCATCGTAGGTTTGAAAACCCGTTAGTCTATTGAAGTGAGACATATGTAATTATCACTATAACCGTTCTTTGAACCAGTGGTTTTTTTCAAACTTGGATTAGGACACTATCTCTTCCCTCACCTTAGATTTTTATATAAAAAAAATTACATAATTATACATGATAAAATTAGAAATTTACTTTAGTGTTCAAGTGAAGATTAATTTGGATGTTCTCACCAAAAAATTAACAATGAATTCATTTACTGTACACAGTTTGAACGAGAGCTGCAAATTTAATTTACACGTGATATAATCGTGTCGTACTATTTTTTATTAAATATTACTATTTGTGACATAAATATAATATAATTAAATTCGCATCATGTCATAAATATATACTGACAAATCGTATTATCGTGTTAAAAATTCACATCTCTATTTTCTCCATATGCCTTGACATTCAACATGAAACTTAGTCATTTTTACATTAATCTGCCAAATTTTGACCCTTCAATATAATTAATTACACCAAATTTTCACATTTTAGATTAATAAAAAATATCACTTAACCATTTATTCTTGAAAATATCATTAAACAAAACAAGAAAACTCATGAATAACTACGAAATTATTTGCAACAAGTGCAAATTTGGGACAAAATGTCATGCTACAAAGCGTGTGTAGCAAGGCGTGTCAATTAATTTCGTGGCGTGTTGCATTAAACCTTTGCACTTATAGTTGCCTAAATATGTTCACGCGCTTAGATCATCTCTAATAAATATAGTTAAATTTAAAAAGAATTTTTAAGTGATTAAAGAGTTTATCGAATTATAAAGATGAGATTAAATAAAAATTTTAATATGACTCTTTATTTTAAATTTTTTAATTTTTTTATTCTGTTAAAGCACCTTAAAATTTTTCCCATACACTTTTTTATTTTTTGAACTTTAGTTATTGTATTAGCTTATGGAAGCATAATTTTTCTTTTAATTATTTGGTTTTGAGCATGTTAGATTAAAATGGTTTTGGTTTTAAAGAAGATGTTTTTATTTTGAAAGCTTGGAGTTTGGTACAACTGTCTGAGACACTTGAAAATGTGAAAATTTTAAATATGAAATAAAAGATAAGAGTTTAAATTAGCTTTTTAGTTTTGAAAAGTGAAGAAATTTTATGTCTATTTTCTTTAAAATAGAGAAATAAATAAAGGGTATATTAGAGCAAAAAATAGACCAGAATCTCTATAAATAGCTAATAACTAGTTGTTGGATCTGCACGATGCGAAGAGTGTCATGCATTTTGATAGTTATAATTTTAAAATTCCATACTAATTATTTTACATTAAACTCTATATTAAATAGAATTATTTATATTAAAATATTCAAAAAAATTAATAATTACATAAAAAATTTATCACAAATATTTTTATTACAAATTTCTAAATATTTTTTTATAAGCAACATTTTTTTAAGTATTATATACATTGTCTTCATCATCACAAATGAATATTTTTATGTTTGATCTACTTTTGATTCTAGATATAGCAACATAAATTTATCTGTGACAGAAAGTTGATTTTCGAAGGTATATTCCGACATGCAAAAGATATTTTTCTTGACTTTTATTGATAGGAGACTGTCTACTTTGAAACTTGAGGGCAACTTGAGATTTAAAAGTGTCAAAAATAGACGTGATATAAAATTTCTATGCCCAATGTTGTGTTAAGATATAATTAATTTCTCATTCAATAACATGTTTACCCAATTTTGTAATAGATAATCTAGTACTATTACATAGTCTAGATAATTGATTTATATTATGGAGTAACATAGTAGTCTAGATAATTGATCTATATTATGGAGTAACATAGTTGGAACACTAATTTTTAAAGTTAGCTTGTGAGTTGACATGTCTGATGCAATAATACTATTTAAAAGTTCTGACATGTAAATGTCATGACGACTACTTGACAACTCTTCTAATTTGAATATATATCAGAACTCAAGTTACTTCTTCACTAGGTCAAGCTGACATCACAAAGTCATTCATCTTGTTAACCACATCTAGTGTAAGAGCAAGAATTGTGCGTTCTTGCAAATAGTCACACTCTTATAATTTTGTAATAAATTTGGATATGTATAATCAACTATTGATGCAAGTGAGTTTAAGCTGCTTTTAATGAGAATATCTTCTAATATATAAAAGAATGTCTAACCATCATTTTTACCTCCTATTTCTTCTCCATCTCCGACTTTCAAAATTCATTTTGAGAATTTGTTAGGTCATCTTTGAATTCCAAATCTCAGATTTGGAGCTAAAATTTGCTCCAACGAGATCCCAAATTTGATCCCAAAGTTGAGATCAAATTATTTTAATATTTTTTTATTTTAATTATTTAAAATTATAATTAAAATTATAATAATTCTAATTTAAAATAATAATAATTCTTATTATAATAATGAGATAACACAAATATTTTTTTACAATAAAATAGAGTTATTAAATAATTTTAATTAAAGCTAATTAACAAAATTTAAATACAAATAAAATTTTAATTTTTTAAATTATGTTGTAATTTCATGTAATTATTGTATGTTTGATCTTTCATAAATGTTTATATAGGCATGTTTTATTACAAGAGAATCAATGAGTAAAAAATATAAATGATTGTAACACTATAATTATATTATTTATCAAGTTTATTAATAAAATTAATAATAAATAATTTAATAATAATAATAATATTAATATCTGTGGAATATTGTGAGAATATTCTATTTAGAATTAAATTTAGGGTTGTACATTAGAGTAAAATTTACTGTAGATATCCCAAATTTAAGATTTGGAATCAAAATTTAGGATTATCCATTGAAGATGGTCTCAAGTTCTTTTGACTCAAGATCCATGTTGCCACATTGTAGTCTACTTTATTACCCATTTACTTATTGAATTCAAATCCCTAACCATTTACACTCCACTTCTCTCCTCTACCTCTCACTAATGTTGACAACAACTTGTTATCAAATGCTAACATCAATTTCACCATTACTCACCTTGAATCTCAAATTCTCATAGTACTTATTTCCTCAAACCTACCCCATTTCATATCTTATACTCAAACATGTATCAAATCCACAAAACATACCCTATTTACAAATCCAACACCATTAATTTATTATTAACCTGTAAACAAACAGAAAATGGGGTTAAGGAACAGAAACCCTTACCTTGGTTGAAAATTGTCTCTAAGTAAGATTCTCTTTTGTTTTTCTTGGTAGAGCATTGGGAATATAGAGAGGGGATTTAGGGTTTGGAATTTTGTGGTGTGTGGTGGAAATATTTTTCTAAAGTGGTTATGTGTCTACATATACTTGTCAGCCTAAAAACACACAACATGGTTTGGAGCACATTTGTGTTGAGTGGTCGTGCTCTCTTAGGTCAATTTACACGGGCAGCAACACGACCCATGTTACAAGTCGTTCTAATCACTTAAAATTCTATGACCCTTAACACAACACGTCCTAATGACCACGACCCTCATGTTGGTCACTTGAAATTTCCTATGAACAGTACACAACCTATGTAACTTATCACAGTTCCTGTGTTGTTTATCTGTGCACCATTTCCTTGGTTTCCACAACTCTGTTGCAAGTAAATTTTGATGCCAATTATCCCTCCACATTTAAAATACTTAATTATTACTAAATTTTTGGGGCATTACAATACATCTTCCTTATGATGTATATATCCCCTCCAAGCTCCATGACTAGTGAAACATAGTCATATTATAGAGACCCAAACTATTCATAGTTAATTTTAATTTTCATTGACATTGATCGACTAAAGATATTTAGATGTCATCCTTATTTTCAGTGAATCGCTATCAAACACCTTACCTTGATAATATGAACATGATGACAAATGATTTCATCAATTCAATATGTGTACAAAAAAATCGACTAACAAAATATAAATGCTTATCTTTATTATCTCAATATAATAAGCATGTTTATACAAGTCAAATGTAATGAGTTGGGAGTCACACTAACAATTTATAACAAAAGTTCTTTCTAGTTACATGTGACTTTTTAAATCTTATTATGCTTGAGCTCACTCTTTTTCAAAGAAAATGTATGTACTGTACAAGACTGATTTCATAAGATCAAGTGAGCTGAAAACTAGTGATTAAGAAAAATGAACCAAGGTGAACTCAAGTTAAGCTAAAGGTGAGACAAAAAAGAAGAATTTCAAGATGCAAACCTTTTTTTTGTTAACCGGGTCTTGTGGTTTTGAAGGAAGAAAAATTATGTATTATGTATACTAATAATGTAATAAGAGTATGTCTTGTTATGTGCAAATGGAAAAAGTTGGTTGCCCATGACTTAATGAAATGGGAAGGACTAAATTATAATCATTATACAATTACAAGTACTAAAAAGTACTTGTTTAAGTTTATATAAGAATGAAAATTAAGCCATTTTCCTTGATTTTGTGATCATTACCACAAGTGAAGAGAAAAATAATTTTCTCCGAACAAAGCCCCACTACAATAAACACTTAATCCGGTAAAGAATGCAAAATTCAGCCCGTATTCGATATATGCAACATATATTTGTTGGAAAGGCCATCGGAATGATCCGAAAGAAACTGACTCATTAATGTTAACAAAACTTTTGTTGTATCATAAATCCCGTTCTTGTTGTTACACATAATATTATTTCATAAATAAACAATTGAATACTAAATTGTGGGGATAACAAAATGGATGTCACTCTCATCTCATCAACCATTAATAAAAAAAAATTAGCATTGTAGTGTTGGATAGCTAAAAGTGTGATGTGAGTAGATCCAAATAAGAAGCTAAGCAGAAGGTCTCGTGAAGCTGAAAACAACTCTATTACTTGAACAATCTAAAACTACTCACCAAATAAATGTCGCATTCTTTCTCTTTTGTCCCAACCACCATAACTCAGTTTTCTCTACTTTGGGATGTCTTTTTCAATTCACGGGCAAATCAAGTCTTTTGCATCAATCCAAGCTCAATTTCGAGTTAACTCACGAATCAATGACAGAGAGCCTCAAAAAGATTCAGTGAACCAATAAATTAAAATTTGTATGTCTCCCCTACTGCCGCTATAAATGCAGGAATTGAAGCCACACCCTCAGTGTATTGTTCGACTTCTTGAGGTTGAACCTGCAAACAACCCTAATCAATTCTTTCCCACATGAAAACATTATAATTTTACTCACATCACTCTCTTCCCTCTTTCAATTCCAAATTATCATTTGTGTTTTTTTGTTGTTACATTGCCTTCACATGCGACATATACACATTTGCATGCATGTTTCTAAATCAATGATATTGAAAAAGCACTCAAGTCACGAAAGTTTGAAGAGAAATTATTATTATTATTATTATTATTAAATTTGAACTTATTTTTAGAATTTTCTAGATTTTTCGGAAATTAGTTTGTAATGCTTAAATCATACTAGATTCTTCTCACATAACAGTATAAAACATGAACAATTAGTGACGATTATAATTGGCTATTATTTCAATAATTTTTTTTAAAATTTATTTTATAATAATTTTAAAATACAATATATCATAAAGTAGTTTTTTAAAGAACTACATATTCTTCTCAGTTTTAGTTGGTTTGTTATTTTGAAAGGAAAGTTGACCATCTCATCTGAGGCAGTGATTGAAGGCAATTAATTAAGAGCATCGCATAAAAACTGCTATTTGTAGTTTGACCATTACATTATAAACTTAATATCAACATTACGGCATATAGAAATCTGTAGAGAAGTTAAACTTATCATCATTAAATCAAAAGGCATGTCTACAAAGGCCATCCTCAATCGCATCTTCATGATTTTTTTTTTTCACACCATTATCTTGTCTGTATAAAGTTTTGTGCAAGAAGGAACACAAAATTATGGGGCATTTTACCAAAAAAAAAAATCTTAAAATACGTTTATTAACAGAAAATTAGATTATTTTTTTGAAAATATTTTCTTTAAAAATTAGAAAAATTGAAAACATGTTCATAATTCTTTTTTCAAAGAAAAATAAAAAACAAGGTTTTCTAAATTATAACTAGAGTTTAAAAATTACTAAAAGTAGTTTTTCAAAGTTTTTTATCGAAAAAAAGAGTTTATTTTCCATAAATTTTTAAATTAAAAAACTAAAACATACGGTAACATTTTTTTATCTCATATACTAAAAAACATTGCTTTTTTTTTACGTAAAACTCTCTTATTGACAAATTTTTTATATACATTTATATGTTATACTCTTCACTCTACAATTCTTATTTGATTTATATATGAAGTTTTATTTTTGGCTCTTGAAGCTCTGTTTCTTTAAAGTTTCTTTTAAATTAGTAAAATTAGTTGGAGCCATCGCATAAAGGCAAGCTCATGTGGTTTGAATTAGTAAATTAATTGTAAAGAGGTTTCACTCGTATAATTGAGAGATTTATTTGTGTTTTTCTTTGTTTTTATAAGAATCATGTGATGTATAGATATTATTTTATACATATTGCTAACTTATATATTTATTAGCTTCTAATATGAAATCTAAGATATTTTTTACAAATGAAAACTTAATTGAAAAATATCATAAATTATACATATTTTCATATTTTTCATATAAAATTTTAAAAAATGGTTAAATTTGAATTAATTTTATAGTATTTTAAGATAGAAAAATGACAATTTTTTAACATATTTTCTGAATTTTATATTATTTTCTTAGAAATTAAAAACTAAAAAAATTAGAGATAGAAAACTAAAAATAATTTTCTGTTAATGAAAATACCATTAACTTTTACATTGCATCGACAACATTAATTGATGTACATAAGGCGCATTCTGCCATTTATACTAGTGGAATACAATAATCCATCCATATAAATGACGAAAACTACAAAACATGTTGTATTCCGTCATTTATACGGGTGAATTACCGTATTTTGCCCCTATAATTGCAGAATACGTCAAGTTCACCTATAAACGGGAATTTTCTTTAAAAATAGCCCGACTTAGTTAATTTTTCCCGTATCAACATGGCAAAGTGCCCCAAATTAAATTATGAGTGCTAATATTTACAACTTATGATATGATACTAAGATTTGTGATGACACGATACAAATTTACTTCTTGTAATATTTATGTCATGAATAATGATATTTGATAAAAAAACACAACATTATTAAAATTTGCTTAACTCGAATTGTCACTATTTATATATTATATGGTTGCATGTGCATAATAGTATTGAAATCATTCCACATTATTTTGTGATATACATGATTATTAGTTAGGATTATGATAATAGCGTGACAACTAATGGTCATTAATTAAGAACGCCCAGTTTGTTTTTATGCTTTTAAGCTATGATTATAGCCAAATTCTCTCACTAAAAATAGTGTCACCTACACCTCCAATTAGATTATTTTTTTTTTACCAAACTTGCCTTGGTGTAGTGGTTTCCTCTCCGAACCGGATTAGTCTCGGTCCAGTGAGTCGGAGATACCGGGGCTCAGACCCAAATAAAAGATTATTTTTTTTTGGGAAGGAAGGACACACTACAAAATTGTGTGTATTTTATAGATGATCACAATTCACAAATCAAATGAATGGAATTTTATTTGTATTTTATGATACTTCCAAATGCTGGGTAGGCTCCACATCTACCATTTTTATGTTAAATCATTTAATTTATGCACTTTATTCTCTCTTATTTGACCACTACTTTACTACCCTAAATTTTTCGAACCATAGTTTAATCTATTTTTCTTTTTTTAATAATAGAAATTATTATTTACTTTTAGCTTTAGATGTCATATGGGCCAATGAGTATATAATAGCAGACAACTTGTCCTACCCAATAAAGGCGATAAATTTCCGCCGGATTTTAATCTTAAAATTAAGGAGAGGCTATCCCCGTTTTGTGTAGTTAGGGCATGTGATTGAGCAAGTGTAGAGGAAGTCTTTTGGTGGTTATTCTTATTCGATCAGGCACAAGAACGTGTAATTATGCGTGTGTTGAAATAAGAGGTTATACGAAAAGACCACACAAGCGTGTAACAGCAATTTAATGTAACACGGGTCGCAATACGACCGTATTACAGACCATGGGAAGTTGCGTGAATACACAAATGTCAAATCAGATCATGTTTAAGTTACCCAACTGTGGTATAAGACTGCGTGGTGAAAATTTATTTTTTGTGAAGTGATTTTTGTTGTACACATATAAATAGTGTTCTCTGTTCAAGATTGAATGAATTAGGGAGGAGCTTCTCGAGCGAGTAAAAGAATTCAATAACTTCAAAAAAAATGAACGAAAAATCGAATAAGATTAACATGACAAAACATACATGCATAAACTCGCCTACTATTCATTGGTATTAGATTATGTTTTTTTTGTTTGCATTTGAAAGAAACAAAAGAGCCACCTTCCTCTTCTATGGTCACACCAATGACATAATTACCACAAAAACCTGAAAAACAAGCATTTTCTGTACATTACTTCTACAACAGCAGCAATCACGCAGAAAAACATGCAACCCAATTCACACCCTCGATTTTCTTGAGTACCCATTAATTTAAACTCACTTAATTATCTGCATAATTGGTCTGCCAGTTTCCAAAATAGTTGAAAGTTGAATATTTGGATCATGGGATTCCCTGGTTAGCATAAATATTAACCAGCGCAAGCGCATTACTTGTGAATTTTTTGACATCGGCAGCTTTTTCATAAACATCGGTCTTCATTTCTCCATCAGGAACATCCTCAAATCCATCCGTACAAGTCTCTTCATCCGTCAAGGCAGCACTCATCCAAGTTTGAACATTACTCATCATGAACCTGAAACTCTCGACCGACGCCGCCGATGGTATCTCGCGCATCTGCTTCAGAGAATCATTTATCTCATCGACAGCGTCCCCCACGTTGGAAAAACAATCGTGTAAAGCTGATGTGGCACGGGTGTCAGACCCATAGTCGGCGTTGCGGGATAGGTTAGAGAGGTATTCTGCCAAGTTGCGGGTCTTAGAGAGAGTGACCCCAATGGCAACACGGGCTAGGCGTTGAGGGTTTTTTTGGACGTTGGAGGCATAACGGGAAAGTGAGGAGACGCAGATTTCGGGATACAATGTGGCGCTGCAGCTGCTGCGAATGAAATCGGTGGAGTTGGATTCCGATGAATCTTGTGCGGATATTGAGGGAAGGAGAAGGAGAATGGTGGTGGTGATGGAGAGGAAGACTAGTGGGTTGGTATTTGCCATGTTGGTGTGTGAGAGGAATTAGAAATGATTCTTTTAGGAGTGCTGTGACAGAGTTGCTTTGCTTGGGTATTTATATTGGTGTGGGAGAGTAGGGTCTTGCGTTTGAGCTTTTGGGGTGTTTGCTTTTTTTGTCTGAATTACGAGATATCTTGGGCACCCTAGACTAATTCTCGTTCGAGCCGGGCAGGATTACAAGGGCGGCAAAGCTATCCCAACCAAGTTTTAACGCAGCTGCGTACCCATGACTCGAACTCGAGATCTTTGGTTAAGCTTTTGGTGTGTTTGTAATTACCACTTTGGTGCTTATTGTTTGGTAACAAAAAATGCACAATGAAAATGAAAGGATGTTTAAAAATTGGACCCAATTGACCAACTAAACTGACAATAAACATTCTGCTGCATCATCTATCTAACATTTTGCTTGATCTCAAATGAGAGTTCGTGTTTTCATCCTACAACTCGTTAAATTGTATATTCTTCTGCATCATTTGTATCATATTCGGCTTGATTTCACAATTATTCACAATAACTGTGGGTCCAACAATAATAGATTCTACTCCATTCAAACTCGGTCTAACATAGTCCAACATGGTCACTGATTGAAATAACAGATTCTTCTGAATGAACTGATTAACCATCAAAGGTAAGTTTTCGTCTGTCATTATGAATTCTGCGTCTATAACCCTTTCTACTCCCTGTTGAGCTATGTGTGTAGTCTAGCATGAAAAATTTATTCAATCTCTGGATCAAAATCAACTAAACTAGTCGGATTCGCCAGGATCATAACTAAACACCTCCTGCAATCAAGTAAAACAACGCACCCAGAGCCAATGTAATTTCATAAAGGAGATAGTTAAACTTAAAGCAACAAAAGCAATTAAGGATAACAGAAATAGACTAACAACAAACAAACAACTAAATTAAACAAAGGTAAACTAAAACAAACAAAAATGGCTAAACTAATAAAGTTCTATTTCAACAAATATCTAGTATTCGACAACAA
>CANYCX011278414.1:0-12196 GCA_948193385.1 Breynia disticha f. nivosa
TATATATATATATATATATATATATATATAGTTTATAGCATTTAGTTTACATTCAGTACATACTTAATTTATAATATTTATATACACAAAATAGAGAAACAATTTGTATATATTTGGTCTATAGTATAATCATATTTTTAAAAGTGATAGAATAAATTAGTATAAAAATATACAAAAATTAACATGTAAATAATAAAAAAACATGAAAATAGATTAAAAAACCCATGAGAATCATTAAATTCAATATCAGTATTATCAACTCTTTGCTTCTTGTGTTCTTCAAAATCATATTAAAAAACTAAGTTAGAAAGTATAAAAAGAATATATAAAAACTTATGAGATTTAACCTTCACAATAGAGAAGAAAAAAAACCCAAAAACTATATAAAAATATATATAATAAATTATCACATGCCAAGAAATATTTTTACATGTAGTATAATTAGTTTATATTTAGTATATATTCAATTTATACTATATTTATATTTTAAAATTTTATTATATAAAAACATATAAAATACACATCTAAATATAGAAGAAATAATATAAAAATATCTCGAGTTAATTTTATAATCATATTACTAAAACTGTAACCAATAATTAATAGAAAAATTATTGAACACAAAGAATTATTAAACTAACTAAAAAAAAATTATTTCAAAATATATAATAATTTTAAAATTTAACATTCAGAAAATAATATATAATTCGTATATATTTAGTATATAAAAAAATAAAAGGAGAGAAATGAAGACGAGAAAACAAAAGTAGAAAAACAAGAGAAAAAATTAAGATGAAGAAAATAAAAGGTAAAAAATTGATATGAGAGAAATAAAAAGAATTAAAGAATGGGTTGGGTGGACAAAAGATGGAATTAGTGCGGCTGCACACCAGCCACCATCGAAAAAAAAGTAAAGAGAAAGTTTGTTCCAATAAAAAGAAGAGCAAATGCAAAAAAGAATCAAAATTGAAAAAAGTGTAATTTTATTTCAAAAGATCGTATATCGCATAATTATCTCCTTTTTCTATAGTGATTTTAGTTCATAGCTCATCTGTTAAGACTTGTTCTTTCCTTCACACCTATCTTGATCCTGGCAATCGTCTAGACGTATATCGCATAATTATCTCCTTTTTCTATAGTGATTTTAGTTCATAGCTCATCTGTTAAGACTTGTTCTTTCCTTCACACCTATCTTGATCCTGGCAATCGTCTAGACGTCCACCCTCCTCTCGAGCCATTCTCAATATGATGCATGTCAAAGTTTCTCACCAATGGAGATTATATATATCATTGAAATCCACTCAAGACTAACTCTTGCTCAAACTGAGGCAGAGCCCTTGCTGATGCATTGTTTAAACAAGTCATCAAATTTCTGGCTTCAAGGCATTTCAGAGAAAACAGTTGCCACTTGTCTGTGTGATCCGTACAGAGAACAAACGTGCTTACGACCACTTGAGATTTAAACACGACAGTTGTAAGAGAATCGAAACAGTTGAGATTTATGCCCAAATAACTCAAATTTTTGGCTCGCTACAAGTTTCAAATTCGCTTGCAATCCTTTCCCACATGGATGAAACCAACACTATCTCAATGTCAAATACGATTTATCAGTCTATGCTCACAGCAACAAAGAAGAAAACATCATTAGGGCACAGCACCCAAATGACCCAAAAGATAAATAAAATAAAAAATTAGCACATGACTAATAAATAATAATAATGATAGTAATAGTAATAATGATAAGAAGTTACATGTAAAATGCTATTGTAACTTAAATGCCTGGAAAGGCATACTTCTGCCAGGCAGTTTCTCTACTTTGAGGCGCCATTGGCAACGTTCGCAGGTTTTGCGGTGGCAGAGTTGAGCTCATCCCAGGCTTCAATCCAGGTGACCATTCCATCGGCTAGCTTTTCAAAGTAGGGATCAACCTTGCCGAGTTTCTCCTTGACAAGCTTGGCGAGTTCGGTGTAGCATTTCTGGACCGAGGTGCAATCCTTGGGAAGGACGACGGATTGGAAGAACGGGATGATTTCCTCCTGCCAGTAGATCCCTTTGTACTCCTTTCTTAGATTAACAAAGGGGTTGCTTGCTTTGCTGTGCCAGATGTAGGGCAGACCAGTCTTAACTCCCCATCCCATGTGGTCGCAGATCAACTAAAATTTCCGCAACATCATAAATGTTAGATGAACCATTTTCAAGTTTGCCAAGATCGAAGCAAAATAAGGAAAAACTAGATCCAGTTATGAATATAAATTGAAATAAACTTGGAAATCATAATTCTGTTCAAATAAACAAGGTTCAGAAAATACCTTCATGCACCAACCAGCCCACATATCGTCGTATCGCCCAATTGGTTGACCATCGCCCATGAGACCAAAGTACATAGCCGGGCCGATCAACTCACGGTCGAATGCCAGATTCATACCACACATTGGGAATAGAGTTCCCTTGGCACTGTCATGACAGCATCAACATATCTGAGGCAACACAGAACAACATGCAAGTTAGAAGATTGCTTCTCTCTCAATAATGTGACGATGTACTCAACAACATATAATTATAATGAATTGGGTAAGCAGAGATGTCAATACCTTGTGTTTCTCTCGAGTGGCTTAACAAGTTGGGTGGGTGCATCATAATCAGGGATGTTAAGCCACAGACCATGAGAAACAGCAGTAGGAACACCCTCTCTAAGGCTGAAAGGATATCCACGAACAAAGTCCGCTCCGTCCCTGTATGGATCATACAGAGTGTTGAAGAAAAATGGGGTGGATGGACTTAGAAGGTTCTTGATGTGTTGCTCAAGTGCATTGATCTCTTTCCCAGATGGATCTTTCGCAACCTATAAATCAACACTGAAGTCAGATGAAAAACATACAAAATACCATCTAACAAGACAAGTAATATATACAAGTTACAATCCAAATCATCAAAGCTACTGCAGTGATTTCTTAATAGTAATGTGGTAAGCAATGTGGGCACCACAGCAAGCCAAGGTATTCACATTAAGCCTATAATCCTCAGCATTGTCATAAGAGGACCTTATTACCAGATCTTGGATCTAGCTATCAAGATAAAATTTGAATATCGAAACTAACCAAGATTAATGACTGGCATTACGACCAAATAAAACTTTTGCAGGAAGTTAACAAGACAATTATATGGAGATCTGAACTATTAAAGACTATAAGAGTGAAAGTAGTAAAAGAAAACGTTGTCGCTATCAAAAATCCAAAAGCAGATGACAAAAGCAATTCAAATTTTTATGATGAGAAAATGTACGGACAAAACAAAATGCCATTAAAGAGTGAGAATATGATTTGAAAAAAGCATTGCATCCACACATTAAAACCTACAAAATCAAAACTAAACATAAAAAAAACCAGACAACACAAAATTGTATTAATCCCAACACAGTAAACTACCAAATCCATCAAAATTACTCAAATTTGAAAAATTCACATTCTTCAAAATCCAAAAAAAAAAACTTCATCCAGATAAAGATCCAATGCCACAAAAAATTGCCAAATCTTTATAACTCAAGACAAAACAAAAAAGTCATTTTTTAACAACAATTTAAAGGGGTAAAGCCCATAAAGATCTAATCTTTAACTACACAAATCAACAGAAACAAAACAAAGAAAAACATAACTTACAAAGCAATCATCATCAATGGTGAAAATATACTTCTTCTTGGAGACCATGTACCCAAAGCAACGACAAGCAGAGTCTTTGAAGGAAATACAAGAAGCCTTGGGACCAAGAATCCTGTTAATATCATTCCTATTATAAAGCTCATAGTCAAAACCCTGAGGAACCTTAATGGTCTTAGAAGGGTCACCATCTTGAACGATGATCAAGTGATATGGCTCAAAGAAAGGCCTCCACATCTCCAAGAAATCAAGATTTCTTATTGTGGGTATCACTACGTCTAACTCATCTTTCAAGGATGGTGTTGGTTTCACTGAAGAACTCGCCATTTAGACACAATCACCAGTCAAACAAGATCTCAGTTTGTGGGTTGTGTTGGGTTTGGTTTGGTTTGCTAGTGTTCTTGTCGAAGTCTTTTATAGAGATTCCGAAGGGTTTGTTTGATATTTTTTTGAAGATACGGATTTTTTGGAGTAATTTTTGAGCTGTGAGGGCTTGCTTGAAAAGTTTCACCCAAAAATTATAAAAGTGTTTTGAGGTTATATTTGACTTTTATTTGGGTCATATTTGTTAAAATAATATAAATAAAATTAAAATGGGATACTTTTCGGAATAAGAAAAATTAAAGATAAATTTAAAATGTATTTGAAATTTTTTTTAGCATTTGTTAATTTTATTGGATGAAAAGAGTAAAAAAAGAGATTAAATATGTGATGATTGTCTTAGCTTATTATCAAGATAACTATATCTTAAAAATAAGATATGTAATTATTTAAATTTAACTTTTTCAGATAAAATTTATTTAATCTATTCTTTAAAGTTTGTTAATTTAGCATTAAATCTTTGTTCTTTAAAGATTATTAATCTAACATTTTTATCACTATTTTACCTAAAATACTCCTTAATTACTCTAATTAATTCTATTTCTTCATTTTCTTATTCTGCATGTACCTTGTTTAGAAGAATATATAAGTCATTTTACAGCATATTTATTAGTTTTCTTAATATGTGTGAAAAGTCTAAATTGAAAAATATTAAGGATGGAGGGAGTATATTATAAAAAGCAAGAAGAAAGAGTATAGTGCCATTAAAGGGCAGCATTTAAAATACTCCCTCTGTTCTTTAAAGTTTGTTAATTTAACATTAAATCTTTGCTCCTTAAAGATTGTTAATTTAATATTTTTATCATTATTTTACTTAAAATACCCCTTAATTACTCTAATTAATTCTCTTTTTCTACATTTACTTTATTTAAAAGGATATATAAGTTATTTTACAGCATATTTATTAGTTTTCTTAATATGTATGAAAAATCTAAATTGAAAAATATTAAGGACAGAGGGAGTACATTATAAAAAGCAAAAAGAAAGAGTATAGTGCCGTTAAAGGGCAGCATTTAAAATTCAAATCCACTGCTTCCCTCTCGCAAAATGTCTTCCCAAAGCCCTCTCACCACCCCAACCAGAACCACCAGAAAACACCTTCCTCCTCCTCCCTCCTCCTCCTTCTCTTCTACATTCGAGGCCTACAACCGCCTCCAAGCCGCGGCGGTTGCATTTGGAGAGAAACTCCCTATCCCTGAAATTGTAGCAGTAGGAGGGCAGTCTGATGGAAAAAGCTCGCTTCTAGAAGCATTGTTAGGGTTTCGATTCAATGTTCGCGAAGTCGAGATGGGGACTCGCCGCCCCCTTATTCTACAAATGGTCCATAATTCCTCTGCTCTTGATCCCCGTTGCCGATTTCAGGTTTCTTCGATCTCTCACTTTTTTTTGCTCTCAGAATTGAAATTTGAATTCAAACAAAAAAAAGCTGTTTGAAATGCCTGAATTTGATTATCAAAGAATTTATTTTGATAAAAAATAATTCTAATGGATATTTGATAGCATTTTGTTTGGTCGGTTAGTAGTTCGAATCAAATTTGGATTACATGTAGAAAAAGACGATTAATTTTCAGTTTGGGAATTTGTTACCTGATTTTTCATAATATAATGTTGGGACTTGACTCTTTCCAGTCATTCGAAAGCCATATTCCGTTGAGAAAATATAGAAATAACGATAGTGGTTCATATTCTAGTAGCTTTCGGTTTCAATGTTGATAATGATGAATATGTTGGATGAATACAAAAACAGGAAGAGGATTCTGAGGAGTACGGAAGCACTGTGGTGTCCGCCTCTGCAATTGCAGACATTATTAAGTCCAGAACGGAGGCACTTTTGAAAAGAACTAAAACTGCTGTTTCTTCTAAGCCTATTGTGATGAGAGCTGAATATGCACATTGTCCTAACCTTACCATTATTGACACTCCAGGATTTGTTCTCAAGGTGGGATTTGTGAAGTTATCGTAAATGTTACCTTCTATTTTATTACTTTAGTTAATGTACTTTAAAATGTGTGCGCAGGCGAAAAAAGGAGAACCAGAGAACACTCCTGATGAAATTCTTTCTATGGTGAAGTCATTGGCTAGTCCTCCACATCGTATTCTTTTGTTTCTTCAACAGAGCAGCGTTGAGTGGTGCTCATCCCTGTGGTTGGATTCAATTAGGGAGATTGATCCAACTTTTAGAAGAACAATAATTGTAGTCTCCAAATTTGACAATAGATTGAAGGTAATATTTTACGCTCTCTTGTAGTTTACCAGGTTGAGATAAAGACGAGTGAAATCAGCAAATATGATGGATTGAGTCATTAAACTATAATTACATGCCATATGTGTACAGTTGTTATTTTAAAGCATAATAGTGGCCAAGTTTGGATAATCTAGTTTTTCGTTGAATGATCCAAAACAAGATTCTTTTCCATGTTGTGGACTATTCACAATTGCTACGTCACTGTGAGATGAACCTTAAAAGAATCTTAACTATTGCAGGAGTTTAGTGATAGATGGGAAGTGGACCGTTATCTAAGTGCTAGTGGCTATCTTGGAGAGAACACTCGGCCTTTTTTTGTGGCATTACCCAAGGATAGAAGTACTATCTCCAATGATGAGTTCCGCAGGCAAATATCTCAAGTTGACTTGGAAGTATTGCGTCATTTACGCGAGGGTGTCAAGGGGGGATATGATGAAGAAAAATTCAGGCCCTATATTGGTTTTAGTAGCCTGAGAGATTATTTGGAGTCCGAGCTTCAAAAGAGATACAAAGAAGCCGCTCCAGCAACCTTGGCATTACTTGAGCAACGTTGCAGTGAAGTCTCAATGGAGCTGGCTAAGATGGACTCAAAAATAGAGGCCACTTCTGATGTTACTCATCTGCGGAAATATGCAATGCTGCATGTGGCTTCCATTAGCAATCATGTGGTGAGTGATTGATATACCCTACCATTCTTGCTTTCTATTTCGATTTGCCAGTAGTTACTGAGATGTTTCACTTTTTCTAAATAGATGAATATCATTTGTTATTGTGTTGTTAGTTCAAGAGCAGATATTTTAGAAAATCAGGGGCATTATTCACCTTGTTATTTAAGACTATAAATCCATGGGCTATTTGCTAGAACTTCTCTTTTGTTTCTTTGTGTTGCATCATGTATTTTGAATTGTTCTTGAACAAATATTTATCATCTCAAAAGTCAAAACAACAGTTTCTACATGATTAGACAATGTAGCCACTATCATTCTCTTAAATATGAATATTTTGCTTATAGAATTCCTTATAATTTATAAAATTGTTCTACATGTTTATTCTTGAAGGGAGCTTTGATTGATGGAGCAGCAGATCCTGCGCCTGAGCAGTGGGGAAAAACAACAGCTGAAGAGCAATCAGAGAGTGGTATTGGAAGTTGGCCAGGTGTTATTTTAGATGTTAAACCTCCAAATGCTACTCTCAGACTCTATGGAGGAGCTGCTTTTGAAAGAGTGATTCATGAATTCCGATGTGCTGCATATTCCATTGAATGCCCCCCAGTCTCAAGGGAAAAGGTAATGCAGCATATGGAGCACCAAAATCTTTTTCTCTTGTGGAAGAACAATAAACTTTGCAGATCATTTATTCCTCTTGGAACAGGTGGCGAACATTTTACTCGCACATGCTGGTAGAGGTGGAGGTAGAGGCTTAACCGAAGCTGCAGCAGAGATTGCACGTGCTGCTGCCCGCTCATGGCTTTCTCCTCTTCTTGACACTGCTTGTGATCGGCTTGCATTTGTCCTAGCAAACCTATTTGACTGTGCTTTGGAAAGAAATCGCATGCGTGACACAGAATGTAAGCAGCCCTGGCTTTTCTGGTGCTTTCGAATTTTGTCAATCTCTTGCATTGTTCTGTCACATTTCTATTTTGAGTATTAGGTATAACCCAAAGAGGTTATGCTGTAAACATTTGAATTCAAAGTAGGAGTTAATATATTGTAAAAACTGCAATTTTTGCGAACGAGCTCTAAAAAGGGAGTTCTGGGTTGGATATGCTCTAAAATAAAATAAATTGCTGTGTTTGCTTCGCTTTTCAATACAGGGTTGTTAAAATTCATTCACTTTCAAAACTTTGGAACGCTGATATGAGTGATAAATATAGTGGTTTAACTTACGCAGTAATGAATTGTTCTTGTTCACCTTTTATTTCTTTGATTCAACTTTACTCCCTTTTATCTGTGAGCTAAGGATTTTTGTTTTTGTGATGAAGATGAAAAGAAAAGCGGGAATATGGATGGTTATGTTGGCTTTCATGCTTCCTTAAGACAAGCTTTTAATCGATTCATAAGAGATCTTGCAAAGCAATGTAAACAATTAGTTAGGCATCACTTGGACTCAGTCACTAGCCCATATTCACAGGTTTGCTACGAGAATGAGTTCCAAGGAGGATTTGGCCTAAGCTCATCTCTTAGATTCAACCAGGCTTCATCTGGTTCATTTTGTTTTGAGCTGTCAGACAGTGTAGCATCCTCTCGTGATGAAACCATGAGAGACCAGGAGAACATACCTCCAGAAAAGAACACACAACAAACTACTCCAGGGAAAGGTACAGAACCAAGAGAAGCTCTTAAAGAAAACCCCTTGACCGTGCCTGAAACTCCATCTCCTGATCAGCCCTGTGATATGGTGTATCTTGGGATAAAGAAGGAGCAGGGGAACTGCATAGAAATGGGACCAAGAAAGCGCATTGCAAGGATAGCAGGAAATAGCAGAAATGCCGAGGTTTTAAGAACTCAAAATGGAGGCAGTTTTCTATTTGGAAATGTGGACAATTCAAAACCAAGCTCAGCTTACTCAGAAATCTGCTCATCAGCAGCACAGCATTTTGCGCGGATACGCGAAGTACTCGTAGAGCGAAGTGTGACATCAACATTGAATTCTGGATTCTTGATCCCTTGGTAAGTGTGTTCCTCCTTTCATTTTATGCCTCTGCAGGAGAAAAATAGAAGTTAAATTAGTTGCAAGTGATACCTATGTTTAATGAACTTATCGGAATGTTTGTGTTTGAACAGCCGAGAACGGCTAGTCGTTGCGCTGGGCGTAGATTTGTTTGCTGTAAATGATGAGAAATTCATGGACATGTTTGTTGCTCCTGGTGCCATCGACTTACTACAGAATGAAAAGCAGTCACTAGAGAAACGTCAGAAGATGCTACAATCATGCTTGAGTGAGTTCAAAAATGTAGCTCGAGGACTTTGATGTGTAAATTGGTTTTCGCATCTACTGAACAAATGAACTTCTCATTCATTCCTTCCTTACCACTGGAGATCGATTATTTGTACGTAATATTTCTCAGGCTAAATTTTATATTCTGTTATGCTTGATTTACAACATATTCTAATTAGCTTTTGTTGAAAATAATTGTGTTTTGAAGGAACTGACTTATAGAATAAGTAGTGAATCACTATAGAATAAGAAGAAGGTATCCAGAGATAAAGCTGGAAAAATGTGTTTACTTTATCTAACTTTTAAAATAGGTCAAGGAAAGATAATTAAGAAAATCAAGAAGAGAACCAACCTTAGGTTCTTGAACTAGTACTAGTAGAAAGACCAAACGCTAATTATAATTAATTAAAAGAGTTAAAAGAGATTAAAAAAAAAAGAAGGTCCCAGTTTACTATAAATAATATTGAGTTTAATGAAGCCATAAAAGGAGGTTTCCAACAATCAAACATACGGTCATGTAGACAACACCATCCAATTAAATTTGTCTCTGCCCTTCAACTCAACCCTCGGCCTTACTTTTTAGTTTTTCAATCCACATTTCATTTTCCTGTCATTTATTTTTCATTCTATATTAATCTACTTTCTGTTTTTTAAGTTTATTATTGTTATTGCTCAGCCCTCATTTTTTTTTTCAGTAATTTATTTTCTGTCTAAAGTAATTTACTTTCTGTTTGTTATTATTATTGTTATTGACAATTTATTTTATTATTGAGCCAATAACATTTGAAACAAGAAAGTTACCACCTTTTCTTATTTCAATGCAATCATTTTGTTTAGAAGTTCAGATTTCAAGTGCAATTCTCGTACGCTGGCATACTCAATTCAAAGATAGTTGATTTACCTCTTTTTCTAAAAATTAGAAAATGGAATAAATATTTTGGCATGATTTGTGATATCCTAGCAATAGTGGCAACTCACAAAGGAGAAATCTTTTTTTTTTCTAATCTAGAAACATAGAAAGAATGTTCATCGCTCTAGAAATAAAGCAGGACATGTTGTCTTAAGATAGAGGCAAAATACAGTGACCTGAAGAGTCTATGAGAGCTAGTGTGTGAAAAGGTCAAGGCTCCCAAAAGATTGAAAAACAATGTTCAGGATCCTCCAGTCATAGTTATTGCAGTAGGGGAGAACAAAATTGAAGAAAAAACTGACAAGACCCCACTAGCAGAAGGTTATTGACCCTTGTCCAAAAATTGTGGGGAGTAGGTCCAGCAAGAACAAAAGGTTGAAAACATCGAAATGCAATCTTCATCTGAGCTATTTTATGAGAAAGAAGAGAATTCAAAAGGGCCGAAAACAATGATCGTATTCTTAAGATAGAGTCAGAAAAAAAATACATTGACAAAATCAATGGATGACATGATCGCAAGGATGATCGACTCTCATCCAAGACCAATGATGGAGTAAGAATACTCAATGTGGCCGCTGAGGGCTGGCCAAACTGAAAGAATAAAAAAACACTCATACAAGGGATCATCCGGCAACCAAAGCTTAAAGGATGGAGGTTTAAGGTAAGGAAAGATGCTCCTCCAAAGAAAAAGGCTCAAACCCTTAAAGCTTTGAAAAGAGTTGTCCAAACTATGGGCCAATCAAATTCATCAAATCTCTTGACTTAATTATGTTGGTGTCCTTTATAATTTGTGTATTTTAATGAATACCTTTTTTCACTTTTGGTTTTGTAAAATGCATGTAATGCATGTTTATTTTGCAAAAATGTACACTTATAACTTTATTTATTATATTTATGCATAATTTTTTTTAAAACATTAAAAGGGTATTTTAGTACCCTAATTTTCTATTCCTCTTCTCATTTTTTTTCTCCAGCCGTCACTCCTCCTTCTCTCCCCCCTCTCTCACGTTGATCTCTCTTCCTTCACCTCTTCTCTCTCAGTCACCATCCGTCGCTTCTCACCGCCACGCCCACCGCTGCATCTCCTTCCTTCTCCCATCGCTCCGCTGCGACACTCTCTCTTTTTTCCTCTTCTCCACCGCACCCTTTTCTCTCTGTCGAACGGGCCAAGCTGCGTCGTCGCCTCTCTTTTCCCTCGCTTCCTTTTGTTCGATTTGTTTCAATGTGATTTTCAGATTTTCGACTTGTTTTCATTTTCAATTAGGTTTTTATTGTTATAGTTTGGTTTTTTTTTCTGTGTTGTGTTATTTCATTTGAATTTTGTTGAACTATTTTTTATGTTTTTTACAGAGATTCTACTGTAATTCTGAAGCAATATGTGTATTCTGTGATCTGTTTGGTTTAGACTAAGTTTAAATGATCAATGTTGTACTTATTTGAACAATAAGCAGCTTGTTTGTTTTTTTGAACTAAATTGTTGTGTGATTGCTTGAATGATGCTCTGTTATTTTTTTGAACTAATCTAGGTTTTAATTTAGTGTTTGATTAAACTGATCAGAATTGTATCTTTTTGAATCTTTTTTAAAACTAGTTTGTTCTTTAATTTGAAAATTTATTTTAGCTGATCAAATTTGTACCTGTTTGAACTTTTTTGAACTAATCTGTGTATACTTCGAATTTTGTTCAACTAACTTCAACCATTGTTTCTTTTTGTTTGTTTAAATGGTGAAATTTGTACTTGTTTGGACATTATTCAGGATGTTGAATATATGTTCTCGATAAAACAACTTTGTTTGGACATATTATGCAGAAAATGAGGTTGAACATAATTGATCAAAATTGGACATAATTGTTCTAATTTTAATATTTCTTAAAAGATCACGTCTTTAAATAAGTTTTTTTAAGACAGATGAACATTGTTGATAATTTTATTTACAATTGACTAATACAGACTAAATTGCACAATTTTTAATAAATAATATAAAAACAAATTAAAATGAATAAAAATAAAAAATCACGTTAACTATTCAAAATCGTGAACTTATTTGAACTTTTTTGGACTTAATGAGG
>CANYCX011278563.1:0-10132 GCA_948193385.1 Breynia disticha f. nivosa
AAGAAGTTAGGTTTCTTGTGGCTCAAGTTAGTGCGTATTTGTGCGTATATCGAAGGTGGGCAGTGCACGGTGTATCAAATTTTCCCTGTACATGATAAGTATACATAGTGCATTGTATTTTGAAACGTTATGATTATGTAAAAAATTTTCCGGTGTTGATTGATTTCGTAACCTTTATTGTATTGTATAAACAGATGATGTATTTGGGTTTTGGGTTTGCTTAAACTCTGTAAACCGGTTTGACGAAATGAAGTGTGAATTTTAAATTAAATGAATTAAATTTTATTCCTCTGATATTATTTATTTTGAATTTATTTTTAAATTATATTTTTCTATAAATACAAATGACGTTTAATTTTGGATATCATTTCTTGGGAAATTTAATAAATATATTATAAAATGATATCCGAATTTGGGCGTCACAATATAAGTATATACGACGTCGATTGACAGCTTAAGATTCCTTGGAAATATTACTTAAATAATTAATGGCGTTGTTCGATTGTTAATTAGTGGTGAATTAAATGAAACAGAAATCAGAAAAAATCATATGGTAAGAACAAAATAAAGTTCATACCAATCTAGCAATATTATGTTTCTTTACAGTCTCAATAATGATATAAGTGAAAGAAATGCAATATACAACATATATATATATAATACAAATTAATTAATACGTAATTAATTAAGCGTAAATAAAATAAACAGAATATCGAACCTGAAATTTTGTTCAATGCACAGCGGAAGAATACGATACCTCGTTGAGGGTATACTCGTATCCACAGGCACAGACACGTCGGGATAAGGGCAATGTTTCGCACCCGATCCTACACCGGACGATCGCCGAGAAAGAGGTTTTAGAATTCTCATTCTAAAACTTCCACAGAAGAATCTGATTTTGGTTGGTAGTTAATAATGGAAGGAGAGAGAGAAAAGGTGGTTGTAATGTGTATTTATAAAAGTGTTTCTAATTTAATCCTTCAATCAAATAAATCATAATTAAGTCCCTTAACTTAATTATATTTATTCGACAACTCAAACGTCATGGGCGGAATAAATTATTCTTTCAATAATATACATACAACAGTATAAACAATAAATTAAAGAAAAGTTTACTTAGTTTATACAATACAAAGACTCGAGAACTTTTATAGATAAAATTATGCCATTCTTCTTTTCCAAGCATGATTATCGAGTTAAATGTGTGTATATTCCTCTCTATTGAATGATTGGATAAACCGTGAGTTTAAAAAAAAGTCTTGTTGTGATTCCCTGGAATGAGATATATGTAAGTACTACTTTAAGTATTATTTGAATCCGGTGACTTTCGCTAACTTTAGTCTGAAGCACCATTTCCTCCCTAAATTCTTGTAACAAAAAAAGGTTTATCTGCAAGCTATATAGTATTAAAAATTATTTCATAAGCCCCTTAATTTGATACACATTATCAATTAGTCTCACGTAACTCATTCAATTAAGGACAAACTTTTAATTATATATATATATATAATTTGATTTGAGTCTAACTCACTTTTAAAAGCGTTGTTGTCATTAATTAAGCATAAAATGTAGTTACCTGCTTCATTTAGTGAATACAAGATTCTTGACATTCTTAATATAAATTAGGTTGAATAATAAATAAATTATTCATAGCTCGAGGTTGGACGATCCTAAATGACAATCCTAAATCATACTAAAAATGATTCTGGTATTATAATAAATTGGACACGATGTACTTCAAAAACACTTTATTTATAGTTAAAAAAGACATTATAAAAATAATATTGACATTTCAAAATAAAATATAGATACCAATACAATTTTAGACATATATCCTCCTTTGGCAATAAATTTCTCAAATATATTAGAGAGAAACATATGTATTTATGGATGGTAGAAATAAGAACGGAGAATAGAAGAATGCATTATAGCGTATGGAATGGATTAAAAGCAAGTGTGGGATCACATGGCAACAGAATCAAATACTGAGTCAGGCCAAGGTCCCCACTCCTCTCTGTTCGAGGCTGTAAAGTCAAAACATATCTATCTCTACATCCCATCAACCTAGATGCGGAAAAATTGGCCTGGAATTGGTGGGCTGGGGCGGTTTCCGCCTGTTTGGGAACCGGATGTACGGTTCTGGTTACGGTTCTAAGGTTTATGGAACCGTGAACTGTCGGTCGAACCGACGATTCATAACCAACGGTTCACAATTCTGAACCGGCGGTTCAGTTATTTTTGGAAAGAAAGTCGGACTCGAACCACAGGTTCCGAACCGAAATCGACTGTTCGGAACCACAACTGGAACCGAAACCGGAACCAAACCGTCCCGAATCGACTACACTCGGTTCTGGTTCCGAACCGTTTTCCTCCTCTACATCAACCCCTTCACAAATTTCATTGGGAGTTTAAGACGAGATTTAACAATTCAATAAATTATTATTATTATTAGTTATAATAAAAATAAATAAAAATAAAAAGTATTTTTTTACTTTATATAATTTTAATAAAATAAATAAAAATATGAATAATAATAACATTTAATATTTTATTAAAAACAGTTTTATAATTTTTAAAATAGTATTTTTTTTCAACAATGAAAATAATTTTCAACAATAGACCTTAAAAAATGCACCCATGTCTCCTTAATTGATCTACTTAACATCTTCTGTTGCCTATTTGTCCGAGAATTCAAATATTATATCAAGCCAACAATATTCATGTGGTTTTTTTTTTTATTTTACATACTTTTCTATTTGTTCTTAGTTTTTTCGCCGGATTCTTTTTATGTAATTTATTGACTGGTATATACTACACGTTAAACCCTTGAGCTATTAGTTGAGTTGGTAATTCAGTTTTTTTTGTGAAGTTCGGTTTGGTGTGCTCTCCCAATGAAATCGCTCTCATGAGATAAAAGTTGTTCCTTCCGTTCCGATCTCAAAGTATTCCTCACCGAAAGAGAAGGAAACTGAATGGTTTAAACTAAAAAAATATGCTACACTTTAATTTAAGCACACGAGTTTTTCTACTACTTTACTATACATTGTCATAATAATTTATTCTAAAATATTTTTCATTTTATTAAAAAAATTAATTTCTTATAAGCAGTAAATGAGGAGTATTCTTAAGAGTAATTTACTCTTTCACACACTTTTATTTTCAATAAAAATATTTTAATTAATTTATTTTATATTAATTATACTTAATTATATTTTAATTAATATCTTAAATAATATAAAAATAATAAAACAAACAATTATTTAGTAGAGGAATTGTAGGCTTGTAGAGTTGTAGTAATTAAGAATAATAAAATAGGAAAAGAAAGGGTAGTATGGTCATCACATTAGTCAACAAGAAGAAAACTTTGAAACCGTGACAGACTACTAGACTAGAGACAGAGCAATCAATTATAGTTTTTCCTTTTATAAATATTTTAGTAAATGGGTCAGACTAATTTACGAACTAAAACAAGAAGTTTAAAAAAAAAGTTGAAGAATCAGCAGATTAAAACCTTTATGTCTTCACTAATATTGCTACGAATATAGATCAAACTCGCACTCTCGATGTGCTGTTTAATCCATTTACCGCTAAAACAAGGTTCCAGAGCAATTATAGTAACCAACAAAAATTCTTAAAAATGTAAATTAAAAATTCTGATAAGGTCATTCTCGTCATTAAAAATCCCACCATTATTTCCTATATAACAAACCTGACACTTCCCTCACAAGACTACTTCACTTCATCACTTAGCTTCTTGTAATAACACTCTCTCTGTTTCAACAATGTCTTCAACCAAACCAACCCAACCCGACCAACCAAATATCGACACGTCAGCAACCGAAGAAAGAACATGTCCAGTTGAGGAAGTAGCTTTAGTAGTTCCAGAAACTGATGACCCATCACTTCCTGTAATGACGTTTCGAGCTTGGTTTTTGGGGTTAACTTCATGCATATTATTAATATTTCTCAACACTTTTTTCACGTATCGTACACAACCACTTACTATATCAGCCATTCTTATGCAAATTGCTGTCTTACCCATTGGAAAATTCATGGCTAAATGCTTGCCCACTAGAGAGTTTAAGGTTTTGGGTTGGGGGTTTAGTCTAAATCCTGGACCTTTTAATACGAAAGAACATGTTATTATTACTATATTTGCTAATTGTGGAGTTTCTTATGGTGGTGGTGATGCTTATTCTATTGGTGCCATTACTGTTATGAAGGCTTATTATAAGCAAAGCCTTAATTTTCTCTGCGGACTTCTCATTGTCTTGACTACTCAGGTATTCTCTTTTGCTTTTCTGTGTTATGAAACTTGGAAAAAAAAGGATGCATGTCAGTGATTTTCTTGTGTGTTTTGTTTGGAAGATAAGATTTTGTTTATTTGGGTTGATTTTCCAATGAAGAAATTGTTTTTTTCAGTGAAAATCTGGGAACTTTTCAAAGTGTTTCTGAACAAAAAAGGAGTTGCATTTTACTTTTTGCTTTTTCATAGGTAGAGAAATCTGACTTGACCTTTTAACTTTCAGGGCTGTAAATGATTAAGATCTTTTTATTTTTGCAGATATTGGGGTATGGATGGGCTGGAATGCTGAGGAGGTATCTAGTTGATCCGGTAGAAATGTGGTGGCCTTCAAACCTTGCACAGGTTTCTCTGTTTAGGTTTGTTTTGATACCCATTTTTTTAATCTATTTTAGAAAAAGTTATCTTCTTGATTGGATGCAAAATTAGATGCTATTTGTACTCTTCAAGATGATAGTATATGTTGGTTGTTTAGTCTTATTCTTTTTTTTTTTTTGAAGTCAGTCTTATTCTTTGTTGATAAGCATAGTATATCATATGGCCCAATTTTTATCTCTTTTCACATCTTTCTTTCAAGTGGATGGTGATAATAATTGACTTGTTCTTGGCATATTTGAAAGTGTGTGTGTGGTGGGAAATCAATTGATTAAGGAAATGATTTGGACAGCACAACTTACAAATAAACGACATGGAGACTAAAAAAGAAGAAAATTAGGATTAGTAATTCAAATGGCATAAGCATCCCTAGATTGCAGTGTATGTATATTGGTGATCAAAAACAATTTTTTTGGATACTGTTGTTTCATATTTACACTTGGTTGTGATGATCTGTAATAATTAATTTCCTGTTCGCAGAGCTCTCCATGAAAAGGAACACAAATCAAAAGGCCTGACAAGGATGCAATTCTTCCTTGTTTTCATGACAGCAAGTTTTGCATATTATGCACTTCCTGGTTACTTGTTACAAATTTTGACATTCTTCTCATGGGTCTGCTGGGCATGGCCTCACAGCATCACAGCTCAACAAATCGGTTCTGGTTACCACGGGCTTGGTGTAGGTGCTTTCACACTTGACTGGGCTGGTATTTCAGCTTACCATGGCAGCCCTCTGGTGTCACCTTGGTCTTCCATTCTCAATGTTGGTGTTGGTTTTATCATGTTCATTTACATAATAGTTCCTCTGTGTTATTGGAAATACAACACCTTCGACGCTCGGAAGTTTCCAATCTTCTCTAATCAGTTGTTCACTACCACTGGACATAAATATGATACAACAAAAATCTTGACACCAAATTATGAACTTAACGAGGCTGCTTATAATAGTTACGGGAAGCTCTATCTTAGTCCTTTGTTCGCTCTATCAATTGGATCAGGATTCGCAAGGTTTACAGCAACACTAACTCATGTTGCATTGTTTCATGGACAGTGAGTTGCTTTCTTAACCTGAGTTCTATATATGACTCTTTCATGTGACTTAAAGATTGTAGTAAAGATGAATGATTTTTCATTGTTTTACTGTTGCAGTGATATCTGGAGGCAGAGTAAATCGGCAATGAAGAACATGAAAATGGATATTCATGCAAAATTAATGAGCAAATACAAACAAGTTCCTGAATGGTGGTTCCTTAGTTTATTAATAGGAAGCATTGTGCTTTCATTGCTAATGTCTTTCATATGGAAAAATGATGTGCAGCTTCCTTGGTGGGGTATGATCTTCGCCTTTGGATTGGCATGGATTGTTACCCTCCCAATTGGGGTCATTCAAGCTACTACCAACCAGGTAATATTGCCAATTCTTTCAATTCCCGGGATGTTTTGTTATATCGTTATATACGTAGGAAAGGAGTATATTTATGGAGCTCATATATTCTTACTTGAAAATTGCAGCAACCTGGGTATGACATTATAGCACAGTTCATTATTGGGTATATCTTACCTGGAAAACCAATTGCAAACTTGCTCTTCAAGATTTACGGAAGAATCAGCACAATTCATGCTCTATCTTTCTTATCTGATCTAAAGCTCGGGCATTACATGAAAATTCCACCTCGATGCATGTTTGTAGCTCAGGTATTGCAGTCAATAAACTTGTAAATCCAAGTATTTGATTCTTTTTTTGCCCTCCCGATTTACCTTTACTGACCATTTGTGTTCCTGTCTTGGCTAGTTGGTGGGAACTTTAGTTGCCGGTACGGTCAATCTTGCAGTTGCATGGTGGATGTTGGATAGCATTGAGAACATTTGTGACGTTGAAGCACTCCATCCTGAAAGTCCCTGGACTTGTCCAAAATACAGGGTCACTTTTGATGCTTCAGTAATCTGGGGCCTAATTGGACCAAAACGACTCTTCGGACCTGGCGGTTTGTACAGGAACTTGGTGTGGCTATTCCTCATTGGAGCTTTCTTGCCAGTGCCAATTTGGGTTCTCAGCAAAATGTTCCCTGAAAAGAAATGGATTCCTCTCATAAACATACCAGTTATTTCATACGGCTTCGCTGGAATGCCCCCTGCAACTCCAACGAACATTGCAAGTTGGCTCATCACAGGAACCATCTTTAACTACTTTGTGTTCAGATACCACAAGCGCTGGTGGCAGAAATACAATTATGTTCTGTCTGCAGCACTGGATGCTGGAACAGCTTTTATGGGAGTTCTACTATTCTTTGCTCTGCAGAATGAAGGGAAAAATTTGAAGTGGTGGGGGACGGATATCGACCACTGCCCGCTAGCGACGTGCCCGACGGCACCAGGCATCGCTGTGGAAGGTTGTCCTGTGTTTAAATAGTAAGCTTGGCAGAGAATATATAGAGTAGAATAGAGAGGTGAAATATGTATGTGATGGAGTAGAATGAATTGCTTTGCAAATCTGTATATGCTTCTTTATTTTCAGAGTGGATGAAGGTGTCTTCTCTCTTGTCAAATTATGATAAATCTTCTGCTATTTTGACACAAGAGAGTTGATGTTAATGATTTGCTCACTATTTCTGTTTCAAAATTAGACATTTTCAAAAATATAATTATGAAAAAATTTATTTTTGATAGAGTACATAAATTAAAATAATAATTCTAAAAATATAAATTTTTGAGAAAATTGAGAATTATGATTTGTGGAAGAGAATAAAATTGAAAAAGAATTGTGAGAGAAAATGTGTATGGTTGGTTTTTATAGAAGAAAAAAGAAAACAAATAAAGGTCAGAGACATTGGAACGGTTGGTTTTAACGGTTTGTTGAACTATTGAACCGACGTTCTAAATCTGGTGGAACTGAAACCGAGATTTGTCTTTACTGTTTTCGCCCAATTTTGGGTCGATGCAAGCCTTCGAACTGCAAATTTCACTCCATTGCAGGCCGAATCGAACTGGATCGTCGAACTGTCGGTTCCGTACGAACCGGTTCTACAGTAGCAAAGATTTTGGGCTCAATTACAAATATACATATATTAACATTTCTATTTGCATACTTTTTAATTTTTTTTCACAACTAACTTTAATTTTTACATTTCATACGACATTTGAAACTAGTATGTGTTCCATCATTGCTCGGGAATTACAAACTATTTATATCAATCTCATAATCTTGTAATTATCACAAATGTGTTAATAAAAAATTACTTCAAATCAAGAAATCACAAAGTTAGACATGTGTAATTATGCATGCATGATTAAGTCAACTGCATCTCATCACATGGATATATGTTTACATTTTTTAAGGCTTCAGTACTGATGGATTAAAAAAAATAAGTTAGACAATTTTATTATAACTAATTTTACTTTTGTATTCTAATATTTCATTTTGGTAGGTTTATTGTGGGACTCAAAATTTAAAATCATTTATTTTCGAATATTCTCATAAAACATAGATGTTATATGTTTGTAGTTGAAAAGTCAACAACTTATCAAGTATAAAAGTTTATATATAAGACATTACAATACACAGGTCAAACTAATTTAATCATTTGAAACCTTGTTTACCATCCACCGTTTATTAATTTCGTGCTCGAATCCTCATCATGAAATCCTGCTAAATCTGCACAACATTAAAACAACATACAAGAGTGAGTATATAAAAATATTTAGTAAGTGATAAACATATTGTTATTAAAATGAAGTGTAGGGAAAACTCCAGTCAACACGGGACGTGCTAGATGAACACAGGGACGTGCTCATCTCTGATTTCCCAGTTGGCACGTGTCGTGCCTCATTTGAGCACGGGTCGTGCTCGTTACATTTATTCAGATTCAATACCAGCACGAGGCATGTTGTTAAGTTGGTCTCCAGCACGAAGACGTGCTAGTCAGCACGAGGGCGTGCTGCGTTTCGGAAATGCACAATCTACTTCTATTTTTCAGTAGTGAACACACAGTAAGCATTTCCCTAAGGCTCTTAGTTAGGTTAGGTATCAACTAAACCATTTCTACAAGAATAACTCACTTACACAGAGCACAATCAACTATCCATATCCAAGCTCATGGAACACATAAAACACTTAGTGTGTATATGTGTCTTATCAAAACAATCTCAACCACACAGCAGTAATCATCCAGATTAATCCAGCACACAACATCAATCTCCACACAGGAATATCACACAGAATCAAGGTCACAAAGTATTCACACAGATCTCATCTCATGGCATCGTATTCTTATGAATGCAAATGAATATGCAATGCTAATGCAATCCACATAGGATGTACCCTGATTTTTGTCCTTTATACCACACAGAACAGGATTCCTCTATAGCACACAGTAGAGGATTGACATATAGTCTGAGCACACAGCTCTGAGCGTATAGTACGTCGATATGGAAAGCACACAGCACGTCTGTAATCCACACAAGAATTGTGTCACCGATGAAATGCAACACATGAATGTATATGCAACATTCACATAATAACACACAACATTTCTTACACAGAAGCACATAGCAGATCATATGATAAGCACACAGTATTTAGCATTTAATGCTCACATAGAGACCACATAGTTTAATATAAACATATAACTCATATCTTTCGTTTTATGCGTTCCACACAGTATTAAATTCATAAGTTCATAACATCATGAACATTTTCGGCATAAATGAAAACCACATAGATTATAATTCACAAAGCTACCAAATAGAATCATATAGATCATTTCTTTCAAAGCACAAAGCATTCATGTTAAGCATCATAAACTTTGTAAGAAAACAATTGCTTTTATAACATCTCTTAAGCACATAGCTCTTTAATTAAATTTATTTGCATTCTAACAAATAGGAATTCATCATACGAATGCAAATAGGAAATGTAAGAACACTTACTTACCATTATCAACTCCAAACTCGTGTATTTATATACTTAACATCCACATCATTCTTACCAATCCAAGGTTGCTATAACGCCCCGAAAATTAGTTCATTTAAATTGAAAATAATAATTATGAATAAGAATGAAATACGTGTGTGCGCATTGTTGATTTCTCGCATGTGACGAGGAAGTTGTGTAAGCTGTGGTTGAAACCAAAGTAATGAATACCCATGTCTTTAAATGAAAATGTAAATGATGAAATAATGTATAATTGGTTGAGAGTGAAATATTTTGAAGTTGTGTGAAAGGTCTTGAAAGTTATGTGATGCATTCTAGTTGTACATTGTTGGTAAATGAGTGGAACGACAATAAAATGAGATGATGAATTAAGTGTGTTATGGTATTATGTTTGGGTGTTGAATGAGGTTTAATTCAATGTTAATCGAAGTTAATTAAGTTGGAAAGTGTCACGAACCCAATCAAATTGAGAAAAGAATTGAAAGAAGAAAGAAAGAAGAAAGGGTTGAGAGAAGAAAAGGAAG
>CANYCX011279061.1:0-10090 GCA_948193385.1 Breynia disticha f. nivosa
TCGTATATTATACGATTTATCGTATTATTTATACGTACATTATGTGATTTTAGATTCATAAAATATATTTTATTATAATATTCATTAATATTAACTTTAAATTAATAATTAATTTATTTTTTTATTTTCTATTAAAATAAATTCGCTAAAATTTGGCGTCCACGTGGACGCCAAAATTTAGCGTCCACGGGGACGCCAAACCAAATTTTAGCGTCCACGCGGACGCCAAATTTTAGCGTCCACGTGGACGCCAAAATTTAGCGTCCACGTGGACGCCAAATTTGCGTCCACTTGGACGCTAAATTTAGCGTCGAGCGTTTTCGCGTCCAAATTTAGCGTCCAATTTTTTGGATGCTAAATTCACTTAGCGTCCAGAAATTAGCGTTTTTTTGTAGTTAGTGTTTTTAGAAAAATAAAAAACATTTCATGCAATAATTAAAAATTAATAAATAAATAAAAATAAACCACATAACAATAAAAACTATTTAAAAGATAATTTAGAAATAATATTAAATCACAATACTCAAATAACTCAAAATTTTTAATTATTAATTAAATGAAAAGGAATATAGGTATGTTGAGAGTTGGTGAGGTCATAGGTGTAGAAGAGTATAATTTAAGTGCACATGTAGAATAAAACGTTGATAAAAGAAAAGGCTAAAATCTTGTTTTGGTTATCAACTAAAAGTCGAAATGGAAAAATCTTGTGTTTTTTCAATTAGCAAACTTGTTTTAATTGTGTAAATATTATACTGACGTTGTTTAATTTCAATGGTTTTTTGAAGAATGACAGGGCCAAGATTTAAATTTAAAAAGTCCATAAGCGATATAATTTTCTCCTCATCCTCTTCTAGCTATCCAATGGAGCATCCACTGTATGATGCCAGCCGATGAGTACATCATCGATCAAATACAGATGAAATCCCTAAAATAGGGGACTTCTCCTGATGAGGGCACGAGCACCCATTAATACCGGTCTGCTTGCGCCGTTGCCCTTTGAGGCTGAATTGTTTAGTTGCCTGTATTTCGTCTTTTATGTATTTTTTGTGTATATGAATACTTCTATCAAATATTTACCTTTTCAATAATGCGTTCGTAATTCAATGTTATGTCATATTTAAAAAGTTTTTAATTTACCATATTTTTTCACCACTCCCTTTGAGGTCTTTTAAGTCTTTTCACCACCATTCATAAATGACTTTTTCTTTTCCATTCTTATTGACTATTAGATGGTAGTTAGAGCCTCATAGACACATGTATGAATATATATGAATTGCTTCCTTTTTTTCGTACTATGAAATTAATTTAGTTCACACATGCAATTGTTATGCTTGCTATATAATGAAATCCTCCTCAAAAGAGACTAATTTATAATAAGGTTATAAATTGTTTAGAATTTTGTTAATTCCATAATTTCAACTAAACAAGATATTTACTTATAGATACTCATAAAGTGTTGGTTGAGTTGACAATTCAGCTCCCATGAGGTTCGGTTTGGTGTGATCTCAGGATCGAATTAATCTTAGTGGAGTCGCGCTCGAGAGGCAAGAGTTGTGCCTTTTGCTCCGATATTCACAGACTAGTCCCCACTAAAAATGGGAATACTTAGTGGTTAAGATAAAAAAAATTATAAATGCAACATCTATTTTATAACTATAATTAATAACAAGCTATTTTTGTATGATAGGTAGCTAGTCATACAAATCCACTGATGAAAACTGATAATTTATTACAAAATTAGTACACTTAAATAGTTTTTACAATAAGGAAAAAGAGAATGGCAATATTTATGTAAACCATTTTCAGAAATACCTAATTCACAAATATAAATAAAATAAAAGAAGAAAATTACAGACTTTAATTGTTGCACATGCAAAATACAAGAGAAGAAGATTCATGCAAACGTCACTTCGTTCTTCAAAAAACAACGTCACTTTTTTTTTTGGCAGTTGTGTTAAAATTTTAAAGTCTTATTTCGTGTGAACAACAGTGAATTGAGTTGGGGAGAGAAGAAGATGGCACTGTGGTGAAGAGAACATGAAACAAGTGGCTCCAAATGCTTTGAAACATTTTCCAATGGAGGCAATATGAAAATGCTGGCAAATTTTCATCCACTATGCTACTTGTCCCTACTCATTTTTACACTCCGCTGTACGGTAATGCATATTATAGATTTTTTGTTAAATATGGAATGCACTCTAAATTATTTATAATAAAAAATAAAAAAATCTCTTTTACTGCTATTCTTTATTAAGTTTATTTATATAAAGAAGAAAAATTAAATGCGAGGGAAATAATAAGTAAAAATATACATAGAAAAGCCCAAATTTTATTAATTAGTGTTCTGTTTGTTTGATGAAAAAAGATTTTATATGAAAAATATTTTTCATTTTTTTAATCTTATTTTCTAAAATTATATTTTTTTGTTATTTTATATACAAATATTTGAAAATTTAAAAAATATATAATTCTATATCTTAAATATGAAAGTATTTTTTAAAAAATATGTTAAAAATAATAATTATTTTTTTGTTAATTTTTAAGTTATAATTTTGTTGATTTAAATTTTTCAACAGTATTAAATTTTGAAATAAGAAAAATATTTTCTCAAAAAATAAATTCTTTCAAACAAATGGAGTATAGATTTGAGAGTATTTTGGTTAGCTACTTATAAACGTAAAACTTTATAGAAATTCGTTTTGCTCGGTTGCTGGATTAAAGGCCATATAATAGATGTCAAGAGTGCATTTTTCTTTTATTAAAAATAAAAAGTATATGTTAATCAACTGCTCGGATTTTCAGGAAATGTTTTCAGATTAGACTATGTTTATAAACTCAAAAAAGGACTTTATAAATTGAAACAAGCCCTATGACAGGCGTCGCTAAATTTAGCAATGAGAAAACAGGCGTCGCTAATAACTCGTCTCTATCTATGCATTTTCTTGTAATGATTGGAGCAAGGACCTAAAGATCAAATTTTCATAAAATAAAAACAGATAAATGACAATAATCTCGAGCTCCCTATGTGGAGGAAGAGAAAGATCAAAAGAAATTCTCGTTTAAACCTATTCAACACAAACTTAACTGAAATATTAAATGTCGAGAAGTTACGCAAACTGTATAACATTCTCGTTAAAAATCAACGAGCGAAGGAAACATCGAATGTAAATATCAAATTTCCATTATTGCAAAGGAACCAAATTATTGGATTCACCTTTCTGTGATTAGAAATTAATATTATGAATTCGTAAATATATTTTCCTATTGTTTTATCAAGGTTTCACTCTCACTTAAAAAGTCATTATCCTGGTGGACACTTGAATAGATAGACTTTTTATTTTAGATGTTTCAAAATACATAAACAAACTTCAATTATTTTTACATATCATTTATCCTCATTTATCTATTTTCTTCATAATTCAATAATATTCTCATATATTTTTATGGAAAATTATAAATCCAAATTTATTTTGTGTAATGAAAAATTTTCTAATTGAAAAATTAAATTTGAGCAATTTTATAAACCTTGAATATAACTTTTTTTTTTTGAGAAGTAAACCTTGAATATAACTAGCGCATAGCACTAACCTATATTTTTAGGCAATCGTGCTTTCTGCATTGTCAATTTGAGAATAGCATTAAAATATTACTTTGTTAAAATACTCATTGATTAGGTTATATTTATAGTCCAACTTTTTTATCAATTATTTATATACCAATTAGACGGAATAGTAAAAAGAAATCGTCAGTAAATGCCTTTGCCGTCATTTTGTTTGTTTAATAGATTGGCAGTAGTAATTTTTTTTCTTTTCTTAAGTCAGTTTCTATTAACTAGTAACAACAACAATACAACTAATTGTGACACTATTGAATACAACGTCATTTTGTTCGTCTATATATACAGACAACACTATCTACCTCCCCTTAGATGCTTGTCCTGTCTTCACTAAAGATTTCGAAGAAAAGGAATTCTTTTGTTGTGTTCTTCGAAAGACCTTTGTAGAGCCTTTTTTTTTTTTTAAAAGAAAAGGTTAGTATGGGGAGGCCTCCATGTTGTGAGAAGGTAGGAGTGAAGAAAGGGCCTTGGACTCCTGAAGAAGATATCATCCTGGTCTCATATATTCAGGAGCATGGTCCTGGAAATTGGAGAGCTGTTCCAACCAACACAGGTTCGATCAACTCCTGTTTCTTCTTGGAATTTTGTTGTTTAAATCCAGCCCTTTGAAAAAGATGTATCACCGATGCTTTATCAATCAAAGTTTCAGAAGGAAGAAAAAAAATAGTTATGATTAATTTTGTACTCATAATTCTGAATCATACATACAATTTTTCCAGGTTTGCTTCGATGCAGCAAGAGTTGCAGGCTCCGTTGGACTAATTATCTCAGGCCAGGAATCAAACGTGGCAATTTCACCGATCATGAAGAGAAGATGATAATTCATCTCCAAGCTCTTTTGGGTAACAGGTATAATGTTCAATTGCTAATTAATATTTCATGCTTTTTTAATCATTGATATATGGGATTCTATTGAGATTAAACGCAAGTAATATTATTGTGTGGCTTGAATTGTTTTTCTGAAGAGGATAATTATGGTTGGTGGGTATATTCAATATGAATTGCAGATGGGCTGCCATAGCTTCATATCTTCCACAAAGGACAGACAACGACATTAAGAACTACTGGAATACCCATTTGAAGAAGAAGCTCAAGAAACTCCAAAATGGTGGGGGTGATGATGATGATAATCATTCAAGAGATGAGTTACCATCACCCTCTTCAAAGCCCATCTCGAGAGGCCAATGGGAGAGAAGGCTTCAAACTGACATCCACATGGCAAGGCAAGCTCTTTTCGATGCATTATCTCCAGACAAACCAACTACTGTTTCAACCCTAATGAAACCCTCTTCTGGGTTTCAGAACCATCGTCACACTCCCAAATCCGCTCCAGGTGGTTCCACATCAAGCTATGTTTCCAACGCTGATAATATAGCAAAGTTGCTTCAAGGATGGATGAAGAATTCATCCAAGACTGGTCACAGTGAGGGAAATGAGAGAGTAAGCAGCAGTGGGATAGAGTTGTCAGAAGCATTTGAATCACTTTGTGGGTTCGAGTCTTTTGATTCATCAAATTCAGATTTATCGCAGTCAATATCGCATGAAGATAACGGACTGTTCCAAGATGAGAGCAAGGCAAATAGTTCAAGCAGTGGTCAAGTTCCATTCTCTTTGCTTGAGAAGTGGTTGTTTGATGAAGGAATTATTCCTCAGGGCAAAGAATATCTTACCGCAGATGTCGCACTAGATGATAATAATATTTTCTAAGGAGGTTAATTCTTTTTCTTTAGTTATTTTGAAATGTTCTTCATGTGTATTACTGCTTAGTTTAGTTTTAATTTGGCACAAGGGGTTACTGAATATTTCACATTATGGCCATACTATAGAGTTTGTTACCAATTCTCAGTAACCCTTTAGTGATAGAAGATAGGAAGTGTAAATCTTATGATTTGTTATGTGAATGTTTTCTAAGTGATGAATAAATGGCGACTTGATTTATTTCTTGCCTGATTTGTTTTCGAAGAGAAAATTTTTACTATTTTCGTATCTACTTTTTCTGATATTTTGAAAACATATTTTTGTAATATCTGGATATTTAGAAGTATTTTTTAATTATTTATTAATTAAGAATTTTATTTAAATGAAAATATAACGTGTTTAATGTGAAAATTTGTGAAAAATTTATTTCTGACAAATTATATATTCTAACCGTATGCTTTTATCGTTCCCTATGAGCATCGAAATTTGTTTTTGAATTTTAGAAATACTATGTTTTTGTATAAATAAAAAATTAATTGTAAGTAATTGTAATTTGTTAGTGATTATGTATCATTAACTCTGTGAAAATCTATATTGTATAATTGGAGATTTGAATCTAATTGATTTACATAATTTCTAAGGAATTTAAATTTAATATTTAGATTCGTTCGTTGCAATATTAAATTCATGCAAATAAAAAATATAAAGTCTACGTCAATTATATAATTAATCTATGAGATATGTAATTTAATGTTATGACTCATTCGAAGCAACAAAATTATATGTTCTACGTGATTCGAATAATTTTCTGAAAACATGTAATTTAATGATTAATGTAAGTTTAAAGTGATGTTAATATAGGTGGGTTTTGATTTTAATTGAAACTAGTGAACAAAAGAAAACAAATTTAATAAATGAGCTGTATAGATCGATTAATATAAGCTATTTTTGATGAAACCCCCGAGTAGGATAAACGAGATAGATTTATTTTGATAAGATGTAATTATTGCGCATGTCACTAAAATTCGTAAAATCTATAAAAGTCAATCAAATTAATGATGAAATGTTCGAATTAGAACCAAACTAGTATGATCATTAATGGTGGAGTCCCTAAAAGTAAAATGTTAAATTTGGAGGAGTAACAAGCGATATAAATTATCACGTGCCATTTGGACTTTAGGGCATTAGTTGGAAAATAATTTCGTAACCTTATAAGTTTTAGACAAGAAGTTGAATCAAAATATACTAATGCATTGACATTCATTAAGACTCTCAAAGTTTTTGGTTCACTATGTTTATAAATCGACAATTAGTTTCTTGATTGAAAAAAAAAGTAGTGGTACACCTTCATTAATTAATTTTCATAATTAATTAGTCTAGGTATATTTCCTTAGTAAATATTGAGTATAATAACTGAAAAAAAAATGCATAATGAACATAGATCATTAACATATAATGATTTAGAATCAAACAATTAAAGCGTTTATTATTTTGAATCATGACTTAGCTTAAGGACTATGCGAGCCTTTAATACATAGTAATTCCCTTATGTAAATATTAGTGTTAGGCTTAACCCCAAATATTTTTATAAACTACATTTGTATAATATGATAATGCATTTCTTTTATCTCTCTTTTATTTTGTGCATATTGATTTATAAAACAACCTGGAATAAAATAATCAAAGGCTTGAGCTGGCATATGTAAGGCATATGTTTGTAGAGCATTAAAGCAAGATATTTTATTCAGAACATCCCTAGTCAATCACTGCTATGAAAATAGTCAGTGAATTAAGAATAACATGCTTTATCTAACTTTGTGGGTTTAGTGCTATGGGACACAAGGACATTGAATATCAATTAGAGATCATAGATACATGTCCATGAACATGGTATTTTAATTAGGTTCGTACATGAGAATACTTCATAGTCCTAAGTCATAAGTGGTTCTCATTACAAGTCTAATAATAGAGCTCTTAGACCTAAAATCTCTATGAAACTCTAGAAAAATTATTATATACTTTGACATAGGCCTAACATGATCGTAGTGGTTGATAAGTATGAGTATGATTGAGTATGCAATGGTCTATATAGAGAGCATGAGAGAAGTGAAGGGATTACCCCTCCCAATAAGTGTGACGCCTAAATTTATTTCATATTTATTTTTAATTATATAATTATCAGTATAATTTTTTTGCTTTCTTAATTCTATCAATCAATCATCTAGAAAATAAATCAAATTATTAATATACTTCAATCATCCATTCAAAATACTTATGTATTTACATATCCAGTTTCAAGTTCGATCAAAATTTTTAACGGGTGCAAAACCCTCACTATGTATATATTTGTCAAAGCAAACTAAATTCTTAATTATAGTTAATAACCCTAAGTAGGGTTACAATTTATTTGAAAATTTCAAACGTAAAAACATTTCAAGTTCAAAACAAAATTATCAAAACATAAGTAAAGTTAATAGATCTTCAACCTTGTCACACGGTATCTGGTACTTGAGGTGGACCAAAAAGAGAGATTTCACTTGCTAGCCGATCTAATGTGGTTCCAAAAATTACTAACAACTAAATGAGTACAAAAAATGAGTAAATGAACTTGTCCTGCAGTTACCTGACTTTGTAAAACATAATGCAATAATTATTTAAATTAGCACACAATCAATTAACTATATTCTTATTATTTTCATCTTAATAGATACATTATGAAAATCATATTTATTACTAATCATAAACCTCAACCTATCTTAATTATACTCCTACAAACTTGATCTAAATATCGTATACTTTCAACTCGATTCCCGTATTAAAATTTATTTTAATAAAAAACCATTGTTAATTCACTAAATCACAAATTAAAATATTTATGTACAAATTTTCAATTCAATAGTCAACAAAATTATACACAAGAAGCATTCAATAAGATAAAATTACATGTGCATCCGCATGGTGGCCTGTAAGTACACAATGTCATGACCCCCATGCATAGTCTCATTCATGGTGGAAACAAACGTGTGATCAACGGTTGACTACACGTGGTCATGGCCATCACTCGTAGTCTCACTAAGTGTAGCCACTTTTAATGAACTGTAGCACAGCAAAAACAAAGAGCAAAACTTTACTGAACAAACCATCAATCAATCAATCATCCCATATGAACAACAATTAAGTAATTCATTAACCATTTACAATTAAATAATAGGATTTGTCCCACATTAATTCATTCAATGATCAACATCAAGTCATAATATCAACTCAATGCCCATAAATTCATAAATTTCGAAGTCCCCTCAAATCATTAAACATTTCAATTGCATAAATTCATTATTGCACTTTTCAACAAAAGGTCACTTCTCATTATTCTCAATAACGTTTTGATTATCGTTTCCTCACAATGCACAATTGATGAATATGATTATGATCATGCCAAATTGCACCATTTGATGCCCGTAAATCATTTATACACTCTTGGTACGATAATCATTTGTATACTCTTGGTACAATGTTCACATTTTGCGTACTTTTGATGCCATATTTTGATCGATCAATAAATGCATCCATATGATGCCAAATTGTTTTATGCTCTTTGTGCCTCCACATGCCTATCCGCCCTCTGCGCCTCTAAGTGGAAAGTGCACATGATGTTATGATTATAATATTTGTTGGATAAAATGAAGTATTCATTTATATGTTTTGATAATGTGCTAATTTGATAATATGTTAAAATTGATAAATATGTTAAGAATTATATTTGTTTTGACATTATGCTAAATTGATAAATATGTTAAGAATTATTTTGATATTGTGCTGAAATGAAAAATATGTTAAGAATCATTTGTGCTTTGATTATGTGCTAAATTGATGAATTTGTGAAAGAGTTATTTTTTGTATGAATAGTATTTTACTATTCATTGATTCGTAAAATATGAAATTATTTGTACGTAAATATTGACTAATAATTTGAATAATTATTTTGTGAGTTTATGAAAAATAATGTGCAAATATATTATGTTTAATTGTGTTTGATTGATGTAGAATGGTGTAACAGATGTTATACACGTGAATATTTTTGTTGCATGAATAGTGAATATATATCACTGTGTAAATAGTGACACGTGAATAGTATCATGCAAATAGTATCATACGTGAACAGTAACTTGTGAACAGCAAAGTTTGGTTCAACAATTTTTCCAACCTCGATCGAGGTTATGGGGAGTCTCGATTGAGACTAGCCTTCTGCTCAAACCAAACATTTATTTAGTTCGTGTCTCGATCGAGACATGCCTTCTGGGCTTGAAAATATTAAGTGCAGTGTTTATTTTTTTTTACGAATGTTATTTGTTCAGTCAAAATTTAGACATGTTATGCTTCACACTTAAGAATAATTTTGACACAATTAGATCCACAAGCAAGTATAAAAATAAGGATAATTACGAATGAAAATGGACAGCATGCTTGTTGAGAAAACCTCCAGAATCTCGTGGAAAAAGAACAGCTCTACTTATATAGATTTATATCATGCTTTACCTAAATAAATGGTTATAGGATGGAAAGGAATATATTTTCTCTTTTTAATGGAAGGTTAGCTCCAGAATATTTTTTCTTATTATGTGAGTGTATAATTAATTGGTATCCAGTTTGGCAAGACTATCTCCAGAACACTTTACATATATTGAGGATACTTTGCATGCCTTTGTTTAAATTCTGAATGTATAAAGAAATAGTTACAGATTCTCAAGGTTGGCAACATTCCTTAATTTCATTAAT
>CANYCX011279071.1:0-13812 GCA_948193385.1 Breynia disticha f. nivosa
TGATCCCCCCTCCGATTTTCTCTCTCTTTGATCAATTTATAGGCAACAGAGAATTTTACTAACTACGCGGTCTGAATTCAACGTACGCGGGTTCGCACCTAACCCGCGTATTAATACGCGGTTTGAACAATAATTACGCGGATTAGGTCCGAAACTGCGTTCTTCCTATCCACACCGCGTTCTGACCTGGAACTTCCATCCATCTGTTGTAAAGTACGCGGGTTTGGACTGAACCCGCGTACTAGTTATTGAACCCGCGTTTTGACCTGTATCTTTGGCTCACTTCGTGCAGACTACGCAGGTTGGATTAGTAGTACGCGGGTTGGTATCGAACCCGCGTACTACACTACCAACGCGTTTTCACCTGTTTCTTGCTCAAATCTGCCCAATTCTCCTCAATACTTGAACTGGTTACCTTAGAACAAAGATTTCAATAAACGACAAATAAACCAATTAATCTGCTCATAAAACGCGTTAATCTGTTCACAAAATGCCATTAAATACTAGAGAAAAATTGTTATAAATACGTTTTATCACATACTAAACATCTGGATATAAATTCAGCTACGTCTTTTCTCATGTTCGACCACCAATGATATTGTTTCAGAGTATGGTACATATTTGTCATTCCTGGATGCATAACATATGGAGCGGCATGTGCTTCATCTAGTATCTCCTGTCTACAATCCTGAATATTCGGTACACATACTTTGTGAGACTCAATTTCTAAAACCCATTTCTCAGAATATCCAATATTTTCGTAAAATAATATAATAATACAATGGCTTTGCATAAACAAAAAATAACGAGATTTTTGGATGGAGGAGGGGATTGACATGATAACTAAGTGGAAATGGTGAAAATAGATTCATATATTTAGGAGGGTTATGGCTTCCTTGTTTGATGGGGTTGAATGGTATGTATAGTATTGTTAAAATAAAACCATGCTTGTTTAGTGTTTTTAATGGATGGCATTGGTTAGTGTAGTTATTTCATGGATTGAAAATCTTAATAAAACTGTCAAATTCAACCCATCAAATTGGTGGGCTGACGCATCCTAACTCTAAATGATGGCCAAATTGCACTAGTGTACGCAGTCAAGTATTACAGGGGAGTAAGGAACTCGACCCAAGTTATTGTACCCAAGGGAAATTGGAACTAAATGTCATGCGCATCATTGTTGGTTATTATAATGTCCAATCAATTGAAGTTGATTTGAATTTTAACTAAACTAATCAAAACTAAATGCAACTAATTACTAATTTGCGTGAAATGCAAAAGCAATCAACTCAAAACATGTAAAGAGAAATTAAATTGCAAGAAAAGTAAATCAAAAGTAAATTTTCATTGCATCAAAATGTAAATGACAAGTAACAAAACATAAAACTCAAATGTAAATAGCATAAAAAAAGTATATCAATTTGCAACATAACATAAATTCGTAGAAAACATAAACAAATCAACATATAATCCCTCCCCCACACTTATTCACAATAAGAGTGCAAAAATTTTGATGGAAAATTTGAAAAATTTTGCAAAAAATTTGATGGAAAATTTTCACACTTTAAGCGCATGCCATCCCAACCCTCGATTAAAATGGAAATCAATCATATAATCCCTCCCCACACTTAATTTCGACATTGTCCTCAATGTAAAAAATATGTACAATTATGAAATAATTAAGGATAATAATCGAAAATCAAAAACAATAAGAGAAAGGTAAGAGAAATCTTCTCTTAGTTTGGAGCGTTGTTTTTCATTCACGAATTGGTGTCCTTTTCCTTAGCATTCATTCATATACACATCCTTAGCAAAGAGGCAATAAAAAGGGTTGTTCTAACAAAAAAATAAAGACAAAATAAAATCAAAAACATGCAAAACAGAATTTAGACTTGCTCCTATATGTTAATGTATACAAATTTCAATAGAAAAATAAAAGCAAATCAAATTAATGAAAACAAACATGCAACTAAATGATGCAAGAGGGATAAAATGTTTATTGATATAATTTTACGTCATTGCAGACATTGGTAGCTTTTTGTCTTTTTGGACGATCACAGGTTCTCTGTCTTAGATGCGTTCTTTGGCGTAGCCTTAGGCGCTGTGTCTGGCATAGTCTCTGGCATGATGTCTGGCACTGATGCTGGACGGTTGGCTCTCCTCATGTGCTAAGCAAAAGTTCCCTTGTGTCTACTAGTCGTCCTTACCAGTGTTTGTCTGGCAAAAACTAGATTGGAGTTCTTCACACTTGCATCTTTGAATGGCCTCGGAAACAAGTGTTTGTAACTCTTTGTCTTTTGCACCCCTACACTTGCCTTGCTGCCAATCCCTTCCTTAATTTTGCATGACACCTCTTCCTTGCAAATGGTCTCATTGCATATGTTCTCCCATTCACCACTTTATCTGTCATCTCTACTTAAAATACTTCCTCTTTCATCTTCAGACACTTAATAGCTTGATAGACTTCAAAATCTTGCGTCTTATGGCCTACTCAGAGGGTAAGCCTCCCTTCTTGCAAATCAATCATAGCTCTCCCCGTAGAAAGAAATGGTCTCCCAAGTATGATCAGTAAGTGTAAGCCCCTCTCCATATCCAACATAAAGAAGTCTGTTGGTAGATAAAATTTCCCGACCATGATTAACACATCCTCTGCCTTCTTTTCTGGATAGTTGATGGAGTGATCTGCAAGTTATAAATATGTTGTGCATGGTTGAAGCTTCCCTAATTTGAGTTTCTCATATAATAATAGAGGCATAAGGTTGATTGATGCCCCTAAGTCACATAAACTCCTATCAATCTCTAAGGTTCCAATTGAAATGTGAATCCAAAACCTCCCTGGATCCCACAATTTTAGAGGAAGCTTCTATTGAATTATGACACTACATCCTCACTCAAAGGTGCTAAAGGATACTCCTCTAACTTCTTCTTGATTGAGACTATTGCCTTGATGAACTTGGCATATTTAGGCATGCTTCATCCACTCCAAATACTTCAAAAATTCCGTGGTCTTTGGATTTGCTCAAATTGTAGAGGAAATGGAGGCAGATGCATGAAAACTTCCTTGTTTATTTCCTCTGACTTCTTTCTACTCTTCTTTATAAGTCTTCATTTTCAATCAAAGGTGCCCTCGTGCCATTATTTTCACTATCCTTGGCATCATCTTTGCTCCTCTTCTTTGGTAGTCTTTTCCTCCTCTTCAACCCGTCATCAACTTGTTCATGCTTCTTGTTTAACTCTCCCACAATAGTTGTAACTTTTAAAATCCTTCCACTATGCAATGTAATGGCACACATGTTGTCCTTTGGGTTTTGAGTTGAAGAACTTGGGAGTTTGCCTTTCTCTCTCTCAACTACTTAGTTTGTTAATTGCCCGACTTGGTGTTCTAAGCCTTGCAAAGTAGCTAAAGTAGATTTGTTGATGGTGTCTTGAGCTTGCATGAAACTCTCAAATCGTTGGTTTGTAGAGGTTTGGGTATCTATAATTGGTCCATCTTTCCGAGAGCTTTCATAAACATATCTTCCAAATTTGATTTGGGTTCTTGGTGAGTGTTTGATGAGGTTGGATTGTTTGGGTTTTGTAGTGGTGGTATTGGTGGTAGGTATGTGGGTCTTTGAGGTGGAGGTCTTAGGAAGTTTGATGGGTCTTTTGGTGGGAGTGGTTGGGAGGGGTAAGTGTTTGGTTTGGAATATGGGTAAGGGTGTGGTTGTGGTGGTGCTTGATAGATTGAGGGGTTTCTCCATCCAACGTTGAGGTGTGTAGTAAGAGATCTTGCTCACTTGAGCCCCTCTTCGCCCTCTAACTGCCTTATTTTGGATGTTGTTAGCAACCATTTCATATATGTCCCAAGCCTTTTTGATGATTTTGTCTCCTATATAACCCCAAGATGCTGTATCCACAAAGGCTTGCTTAGCTAAGGATAACGCCTCGTAGAAAAACTGTGTCAGAAGGGCCAAGGGAAACTGGTGGTGTGGACACTGAGTGAGGAACATCTTGAAGTGTTCCTAAGATTCATGGAATGCTTCTCATCCAACTATGTGAATGTGCAAATCTTGCTCTGAAGGTCGATGGTCTTTTGAGGTGAATAATATTTTATCATGAATTTGTTGTACGTCTCATCCCACGTTCCTAGGAGCCTTCAGGTAAATTGATTAACCATGCCTTTGCTCTATCCTTCAAGGTGTATGGAAAACACTGCATCCTCAACTCATCTTCTATCAACCCATGTAGTGGAAAGGTTTGTAGCGTTATGGAGAACTCCAAAAAAAGACAATGCATCCTCTGATGCCAACCCATGGAAAGATGGGAGCATATTGAAATTGACTCTCTTCAACTTATAATTCCTAGCTGCTGGACTCAACACAATGCAAGATGGAGATACTCCTATGACTGGCTTCTAAATAACGTGTAAAACACCCCTAAGGGGATTTTTAATCCCTCGTTGTGGCAGTGGAGCTTGTCTCCCATTTGCCTTATTGTCAACATTATGGCCAATGCCATTTCCATTACCATTCCTTCGCAACAACATGGGATCCGCACCCATTTCATTGAGGACTTCCCCTCAGTGCATGGATCCCCTCATCAAAACTCGATTATGGTTTCATTACCCTATTCCTACGTCTCCGTTCAGAAATTACCCGCTCTATTTTGGATAAGGTTCAATGAGCTCTTCCGAATGATTGTGACCTCTGAGAAGCATAAACAAAATCTAAACCTACAAGAAGATAAAACTATTTTCAATCCCACAAGTCAATCTCAATGAGCAACATAACCTCTCACATATATATATATCATTATATTCGTATCAATATGAACCTCAATCTGTATTATCACCCAAAATCAACGAATAACACAACCTGTGCTAACAACATTCCTAATTATCAACAACAAACAATCTATTCAAATATAAACATGTCATTCAGTCAAACATATGTACAAGTCCTATAATTATATCTAGTGTAGAGAGATGCTGTGTAGCAAGAGCTGACCCACCTGTGGATATCTAAATAAGCAACATTGACTATCTATTTGATCCTGAAAACAAAATATACGAGCACATATTTTGTGAGATGCGAGCTTAGTGAGTAGTCAGTTAATAATCAATAACTTACAATACAAACAAAAAATTCATTTTCATATTTTGGTATTAAATATCTGTAAAAATATAAATGCAATCTCATATTCATTCATTTTAGGTTTACTATGATCGTAACGATCGTACTTGTAAAATTTTTCATTCATCAAAATGCAACGTGTAACGATTAGCCACATGTCTCTGTATATACTTCCTCTACGATAATGTACTTCCTCTACAATAATATACTTCCTCAATGGTATGGTTGACCATGTAATCATGAATCAACATAACCTCCCATCAATCATATTAACACCAATCAAATTGCAACAACAATCATATTTCATATATCAATATCATGCAGTAAATAATAATGAGAATAATAACTTAAATATTGTAAACGTACCTGTTTACGATTCCATTTATATTTCATTTACCTGTGCGAGTCATTTCATATAAATGCTTACCTGTTGCTTTCGATTTTGTTTTTCTCATTCAATCGCATCATATATATGTCAACCAATCATCTACTATCACATATTTAAATTGCATATTAAATCATATTTATAAATGAGTTAGACTATTGATAGTTGAAGTACTCTAAGTGATACGAGCTCCGATCCTGTCCTGCTCGCCTAGCCTGTCGTCCTATATAATCATTTATAAAATTCCTCATAAAACTCAGTACAAACAACATATTAATATGCATGTTCCTATTTCAATCCTATTAATTCCTTATTTTTGTCAATTATCAAAATTTATAACTTTGAGTTAAATTCACGATAAATTCTATATAACTTCGTAAATTATTACTGTTAACTTTGGGGATTTCTTGTAACGATTATGACCATCGATACCCTGCTCGATCCAATGATCAATTACGCATTCTTGGTTCAACTTCTAGCTTAAATCTCCGTAAAATATCTCCTTTTCTCTCTTAAAACTCTATGTTCTCTCTCTCTCACTGTCAACTCTCCTTCTTTCCTGTTTAATTCCTCTTCTTCTGCTTCATTTTTCCTTCTTAGCTCCTCTTTTAAACCCTCAACTTACACCTCATGCTTCATTTTCCAAATCTCCCCATAAATGCACCAGATTTCACAAAGTATGCATAATCATCTAAAACTACACGTTGTTGCCCCTACCACGCATCTTTTGGACACCACGTGTAGTAGACTAAGCATGGTTATGGCTACAACGTGTTATCCACGTCACATAGTCTGCTACCCTCTGTACTTTGTGTTTTTATGCAAATATTCCCTTTTTTATGTTTACTTACTATCAACTATCTATCAACTCATAATTAAAATGACTTCTTCTTTATTTTTTCTAGTATGTTCTTAATTATATTAATGAATTTACTAATTATAGAGCTTTAGGATGAGAATGTTAAATCAAGACTTAAACTGACATATGTGAGACATATGTGTGTAGGATTTTAAAATAAGAGATTATATTCTAAATATTGCAAGTCAGTTACTACAATAGGAATAGTGTTTGAATAAGACTAGTATGGTTTTTTAGAATTAATGGGTTGAGTCCTACATAACACAAGACCATTGGATGCCCTTAAGAAGTCATAGATACATGTCTAGGACATGGTATTTAGATTGCATCTATAAATGAGAAAACTACATGGTTTTGAGTCATAAGTGGTTCTCATTGTGCAAGTCTTACATTATAGTTCTTAGACGTGAAATCTCTATAAAGCTCTAGGTGAATTACTTTATAGTTTCATATATGCCTACTATGCCCATAGCAATGGTGAAAAGTCTGGGTCTGTCAAGTATTCAATGGTTCATGTTAGAGAGCATGAGAGAAATGAAGGAATTACCTGCTCTCTAAGAGAGAGAAAATATCATCGGTCACTTGATTAGTAAATTGAGTATTGTATGGCCATACCCAGATGTTATATTGTGTTTTGTCATTTATCTAAGAGTTCAGTGTGATTGGAATATCAAGAAAAAGAATTGACTTAATAAGGATGACTCTACCATGTCCTATGTAATTTTGACATTTTAGGGTAAAGGACTATGTTAGATTGCATAAGGTTGAATAAATGCCAACTGCATTTTCATTCGATTTGTATTGTCAATATGACTTGCTAGAGTGCATATATGACCTTAGGAAGTTTAATTTCCTAATGACAAGTTCGAATGGACCTATAAGATCAAACACGAACACATTGTTGAAAGGCGTTTTTATTATTTTCTAATGACACATATTTGGGCTAACTTATTTAGACAAATAATGTAGGCCTATATAGATGATCAAATGGACAATAATGCCCAGCGAATGGGTGTATGAAGATGGTCAAAATAGTCAAGATTTTGTTTTAATTAATTAGTCTTATTAATTAGAATATTCTGATTAGTTAAGATTTCCTAATTAAGATGGGTATCTAATTAAGACAAATAATACATAAATAAAGGAGATATTATTGTGATTTTTTTGAAAATGAAATCAAATAAAGACTGTCTATTGTTTTTCCAATTGGGGTTTCAGAGATTTACATCTCTATAAGGACACAAGGAGACACAAAATCTTAACCCTAACACACAAGCTGTTACCCTTCTCTCTTTCTCCCTCTCTCTTGGCTGTCCATACTTGTTCAAGAAAAGAGAAAGTCTTCTATTGTTCTTGAGTCAAGTAAATCATGTGCCTCACTAAAGGAAGAGAAAGAATTTGGTTCTCTCTCTTGTCCATTGCATGCCGATCATTCAAGTAAGTACAAAAGAGGAGCTAGCACTCTATTTTGACCGAATTCTATTTGGACATGTATGATACTATAGAGGAGGAATCCATTATTTCTTCTTGGTTGGTGTTCCTACATTTTCAGTAAAAGCTCAAAAAGAGGTAATCATCAAAACCATAGAATTTTCTTGGTCTTAATTCTTGTATGGGGTGCTCTTGGTTGCAATCATTTTTTGGCATGTTTTTATATTATGCTGGGTTGATTTGTTTGTAAAATAACACATTAGAGGCATTTTTGATTTCTAACACAAACCTTTTATTTTATCCAACCATGTCCAAATTAAGACATACATTATCCATATGGATAATGTTTTGTCTTAAAGTTGCATTTTAATTTTTCCTATTCATTTAATTTAAATTAAATCATAGAAAAATCTCACAATGTTTATAAATAATATTTTTCACATAATTGATTTAGTAAAAATTACCATTATAACCTTTTGTTCCGAATGAGTGTGCGACCCTGTACTCGCATTTGTCACTGGTATTGACTTATAAAAGTCTAATTGAATATTATTAACTTTCTTTAAACTTAATAATGATCCAAGTAAATTGAATTCAATAACAATGAATTTTTACTTTACAATTTCTTATATGATCTCTTACACTTTGATATCATGACAACATAAGGCATGGAACAAGTCACCCTTATTTTGTACTGTCACTTTCTTGATCTCATTTGTGAAACTGAAAATCTTAGAATTATGATATCATCATATAATTTAGGTGCAACCACACAATAATTAGTGTCACACATCAAGTGGCCAGTGATATTGTCTCTCTCTTGAGAGTCATAATCCTTTCATTTCTTTGTTGTCACTTTAGCATGGAATATGAAATGCTTAATCATACCGTATTTTCAGGCTTATTACAAGCCACACTTGGCAAAAGTCAAAGTATACCAGAATCTACACAAGACTCACAATGACTTTAGATCTAAGGATTCCAATGTACGAACCACTATGAGAATTGTTTATGACTTTTATTTACTATGTAACATTCTCATTTGGAGAATAAATCCAATAAATCTTCTCTTTAATATATCTATGTCATCCAAGTTCTATGATGGTGAAACCCAATCATCTTATAGATCAACATACTAGTTTTATTCATTGTCCCATTGTCAATGATCAATTAGGATATTTAGGTATTATCCTTTTTCACATGTTTCTGTAATGCCTAACAATTCATTCCTATTTAACTCTTTTGAATGAAAACCTTCATATATTTTTTTTGTCAATTATGAACAATTGAAAAATAATGTCATAACTCTAGCATGTGACTGTACAATAATAAAAGTAGAGTGTGATTAAAAAAATAGAAGAGCTAAAATAAAACATTTACAACCATGTATGTAATTTTAGGATCAATGAAATCATTTTATGAATTTTTCTATCTTTGCACCACCGACCTCATAGTTAGATACTCCCGCCAGTCTGCCCGAAGCACAAAATTGCCAAAATAAAGTTTGATTTCAAAGACTCAGTAAGCATAAACCTCATACGACACTTACCTAACCATATAGAGTCTAGTACACTCATTCTTTCATCACTCATTCAAATCGTATCAGGTTGGTTATCATTTATTTCACCTAGAAATTCATTACAAGATTTTACCTTAAGTATAGGGTTGTCAGGGTTGGGTAACGTACGTTACTGACCAATGGAACGTACGTGAATCTGGGTTTTCTCCTATTATTCTGCACACATGACTTAACAGACATTATGACCCAATTAAACATACGTTAGTCAACCTACAGAACCCAAACCTCTCACACTTAACACTATTTAACACAACCATTATATCACAACATAAACACAGTCGTTCACACCACATTTCAAATCATTCTCTCTCACAATTTCCTATTTCATTAGTTCACAGATTATATGGAATTGTACATACGAGCATTTTTCCTCAAAAACTCATCAATCACTCGGAACAGTATCATTCATAAATTCAAGTCTCACTCCTATCTCATTTCCACATGCACAATAAATCACCTACTTAATCAATATAACTCACCTTAACAATACCCAACATACATAATATATTAGGAGAGAAAAGTAATGATTCTCACCACATACTCAATCCTACATATCTCATTCATTCAATTATTACATTTGAGCTGAAACATACAAACATGTTTCATCTATCCCATCACTCATATAAAAGCATTATCATTCATTAACGTAAGTTTTTTACACTCGATTCAGTTACAACGTACGCAACACAAGACATCATACTAAGAATCATTCTCACAGTAATTTCAATCATTCCCTGGTAAAGTACACATTTCATATTTTGAACACACCAATCATATACCGCACATAGACATAATGCACCCGATGTTCATTCATTCTTTGCAACATAAACACAATTATGATCTATGCATATTCATTATGTAAATGGCATGCTTCTTTCATTCTTTGTCAATATCATGTTTTTCTCACAATTAGAGGATCCTCTCTCTCTTTCCCTTGGTTGTTCAATCGGTGTCCATACGCTTAGAATTACTCAGTCTCGTATGACACCTTTTTATCCGACACATGCACTTAGAATTAGTCAGTGTCACATGGCCCTTTTCTCTCGTTGATCAACTGGTGTCGATGCGCATAGAATTACTTAGTCTCACATGACACCTTATCATTCGAGGTATATGCGCTTAGAATTACTCAGTGTCGCATTACCATTTTCATCTTTTCACTGTGCAAACATGTGTCGATGTGCTTAAAATTACTCAGACCACATGACACCTTTCAGCCATGGTACACGTGCTTAGAATTGCTCAGTCTCACATTGCCATTGTTACGTAAGTTGATCAACAGAGCGTCAATGCGCTTATAATTACTCAGTCTCACATGATGTTCTCTAATCCATAACATATGCATTTAGAATTACTCAGTCTCACATTGCTATTTCTATCCAAGTTGTTCAACCAAGGTTTGGCCTACACATTTCTTACTACATTCTAAATGAAACATTGTGTGGCCTCTCAAATCCCATGTCACTATCTCACTTCTACAATGCATGTATGCCACAAACATGTATGCCATGTGTATGTATGCCATGTGCATGTATGCCTCTATATGGGAAACCATAATCAATTAATCATCACCTTTTATTCATATATTACATTCGCAAAAAAATCATATCATACATTAACAAACAATTCATAACCTTACATCATTTCCATACGAAGTAATACCATAATCAATAAAGCATCACAATCTCATCAATGTTATGTTAACACTCAATTATAACACAAATCATATAACATACACAAGTTACAACATACACTATTCATGCATTACATATGCTTACACTTGAACACCCATTTATGTCCAATGTACAAACAATCATAATTAATCAGTAACTATCTCACACCCAAACATCATGATCAACACACATTCTCACCATGCATTCTCACTCAAAATTCATATCAATCAACTCATACAATTTCACACCATTACATTACTTTCCATGCGAAGTAGTATCACTCTTAGCATAAATTGCAATTTCATCAAACCCTATTCTTGGACTCTAAACACATACACTAAATAACACATCACACATACACTTCACATCATACACCTAAATCATCATAGCATACAAATCACATCTTAGCATTTCATCCATTACTTACATGTACATTCAATTATACTTAATTATGCATAGACTAGATATGGATAAGTAAGTGTTGACGTACACACTTACCTCAAAATCTGTGATGAACACACCTTTCTAAAATGCTACAACTCCGCTTTGTTTCCAATTCCTACCCAGTATTTCACACATAATTTATTATAAATCAATTTACAACATGGTTAAATTCTATTAACTCATCAAGATTATTCCTTTCTCATGTTATTCTATCTTTTCCAAAAATACTATTTATTCAACAATCTAACTTCGCTTAATAATTTTACATAAAATCCAGTCAACTCGAGAGTTAGATCTTTGAAAATGTATTTACTAAGTATAATTTTTCCAACATTTAATTCATTAACCCTAAATGACGTATTTATTTTCTCTCATTTTATTTACCATCTAATATATGCACTAATATATTTATCTTAAAATCTTAATTCTTACTAACTTATAATTATACCCCTTTTATTTAATAAAATTTTGTCCTCTCCACTTCAATTCACTACACAACCACTCTTAATCTCTCCTTAACTCCATTGACAACATTATTCATATTAACTAATCACCTACAAATTCAATACCCACTAAATGACACCCAACGACATAAAAAAATCCATTTTAACACCCACCTACCCAATCGACATTTTTGGCAACCGATTCTATTTTCTTCACCCTCTTACTCCGCCCGTATTTGTAAACAACAATAAATTAGCATGATTTTTAATAAGAGTTTACAATCAGTCAATTAAAGGGCAGTTTAGGTAGCTTACATTGCAATAGTGGAAATTCAAAGAGAGGGGGTTGATTTTTGGCAGTGGAAAACCAAAAGAAGAAGGAGGTTGGTTGTCATTTGAGGAAAAAGGATGAGAGGGATTAGTGGGTGAAAGGGAAATCGAGAGCGAGAGAAAGTAGGGGCTATGTGGTGGTTGGTGTCATAGAGGGAGGGAGAAACATGAGAGAGGAAGGAGTAGTTGAGAAGAGAAGGATAAGGTAGTGCTGGTCGACGACAAAACAAGGAAATGGAAGGGAAAAAAGAAAAGAGACAGGTGTAGTAAGGGAGTTAGAGAGGAAAAGAGAGGTTTGTGGCTGTTTTTGGGTTTGAAAGAGAGGTGCGTGGGAGAAGAAAGGAACACAAAAGAGAGTGAAAAGAGGAAGGAGAGGGGAGGTGTGAAGAGGAAGGAGGAGGGAAGGTTTGGTTAGGTGTGTTAAATTTTTAGGATTAGGGTTTTCCTTGAGTGTATATGTGTGTGTATTTTCCATTAACTAAAATGATGTTGCCTATAACACCCTAGAATTTGTTGGAAATGATTTATATGAAAAATAGATTAAAACAAAATCAAATTGGATGAAAAATTAGAAAATTACACAGAATAGAACTTGAGCACGACCCCGTGCTCATCTTGTTTTCCAGTTTTTTTTCTAGAATTTTTCAAAAAATAGAAATGAGAAATTAAAAATCAACATGACCTAAGCACGGGACGTGCCCTAGGTCGTGTTGACTGAGCTGTTTGTATAAAACATGGACTGTTTTATTCGATTCATTTGAAAAACATAGCAAAGTTGAGAGAAACACCCTAATGCATCCGAGAAGGTGAAAGAGCAAGGAAAAACCTCATTTCTTGCTTAAATTTTGTGGAAATCACATCTAGGTAAGTTTCTAAGTATTTGTATTGGTATATGGTTAACTGAGGTTGTTGAAAATTTGTTTTGAATCAAGTTTAAGTATTAAGAGAGTAAATTGCTGCTAGAAAACATGTTTGTTAATTGAATTTAGATTAGTTAACAACATATTAATGGTTAGATTAAATAAAACAAATTTTGGAATGGATTAAAGCGGATTGTTTGGTTTAGAAAGGTTCTGAGGGAGGGAGGACTGAGTTAAAGGATGTGATTAATGATTCTATACTTGGAATCAATAAGGATATGGGTAATTAACAATCTTTATGCGATTAATTTCGTACAAGAGGATCTGTACAAAGATTGGATCGAAGTTGAGCCCGACGCCAACTTTGTAAGATAGTCAAGGTAAGTGTTCTTACACTTACTAATTGTGTATATATGATTGTTTGGAATGAAAATCAAGTTTAAACATATATGCTTTATGTGTAATTATCTTCTTAGGAATTTAATTGAATGATTATAAGCATTTTATGCTTACTTATGTGTATTATAGTATCCATGCTCATATATGTGTTGTTCTTATGAACAATTGAAGCATAAATGATAATTCTTGCTTAAGTTGATTAATATGAGCATGTTTTGAAAATGATATAGTTATTGATGATAAGGTTATATGGCTTGATTGTATTCTTGCCTTGAGTATTCATATGTGATATGAATGC
>CANYCX011279656.1:0-15385 GCA_948193385.1 Breynia disticha f. nivosa
TGAACTCTGATTCAGTGACACATCTCTCACTAATCTGTCCCACAATTACAATATCACAACACATATCAACTTTGGCCATAGAGGTTAATTTTATCCAATTAAAATGGTGTCCCACGAACACTTTATCAAATTAAGCACACATATCAACATATTTATTATGTGAAGTATATTAACTTAGGTAGGTTGATTTAAGCACACATCACATTTTATTTAGCCAAATCTGAAATTTACCATTATACAGATAATATGGTGAACACATCAAAAACAAATATAATAGAGTTTTAAAATACACATTTATTTGTCTGAAAACTTCAAACGCACTTAGTTGGTGCTCTTAGATGTTACTATTCCCACTCAAGCCTCTAGAGTTGCTGAGTATCACATTAGCACATGTGTTCACAACGTGAACATGTCATACTGTGGTGCACAGAAATGAGCTGATTTGTCATTTAAATAAGGGCCGATTTGTCATTTGAGGTTTATAAATAATATTTAATATATTTTTTTTTAAGAAATATATATATAATTAGCTTCTCGTAAACAAAAATACTAATTGGTTTCTTAACTATTTTTAATTGATATATAAGTTTACAAAATGTTAATTTTTACAAAATTTACAAAACTATAGCAATTTTGTATATCAAGTTAGAAGTTTATAGTAAGTTTAAATTGATAAAATATTTTAATACTTTTATTTATTTATTTATTTATATATATACCTCACTATGAGGAAATATGAAGTTGATATAGCATTTACATAAAATTAATGTTAAATTTAAAATTATAAAAAAAAATAAAAATTAATCTTTAAAAAATAAATAACATAACATAACAATTCAACATATACCAATTTATAAGTTTATTTTAAGCTTAAATACATAAAAAATAGTATAAATTCGTGTACAAAAATGTTTATGCATATATAAAATTTACATAAGTTTATATGAAATTTATATTGCAGTTAAGCTATAAAAAAACCTACTCTGTATGAAACATAAAAAAAACTTAAAAAATCATATAAAATGTAAAAAATAATACTTATGTGTTTAAAAAAATAGTATGTTTTTTGTAAAAAAAAGAATAAGAAACTGTATAGAGTGTAAAAAGTTTAGTTAATATATTTACTTTACAGAAAATATATATTTTGTTTATATTATATTAAAATTTTAAAAATTTATTATACAAAAAATATAAAGAGCACATCTAAATAGAGAAAAACTATATACATAAAAAATCATATGTTTAGTTTATTTATATTTATGCTACTAAAAATATTACAAATAATCAATTGAAAAATTATATAAGACTAAAATTATTAAGTTTACTAAAAATTATTAAAAATATATACAATAATTTATAATAATTAAATATACTTAAAAAGACGCATATCTTGTATATATAAAGTATATGTATATTTTTGTTTTCAAATGTAAGAATAAATTAATAGAAAAATATAGAAATTCACTTCAGTAGATTTATTTCTTAGATTCAGACTTAATAAAGTATTTGAAACTTTTTTTATATTTTTGACTCAACAAAATAAAAAAATTAAGTCAAATAATATAAAAAATAAAAAAATAAATTTAAAATAAGACAAGAAATGAAATTGAAAAGAGAAAGTACAAATATGAGAGAAAAAAAATGAATATTAGAAGAGAAAAATTTATATAAGAAGTAAAAAAAGCTTGATATGCAAGAATTTTCAAAAACTCCATGATGCATACCAATTACGTATTTTATGCAAAAAAAAATAAATATATGCAAGAATTCTGAAAAATAAAAAACATGCAATATATAAATAAAAAGACGTAGAGGGTGTAATTTTCCCCAGAAGGAATTGATAGGACACCGACAACTTTTAAAGAATGGGTTAAAATATGGATACGGATGCATAGGGGTAGCCAGCCACTCGTTTGATTTTGGAGCAATTCGGGGTTTTAACAGCGTTCTTTCTACACCACATTATGCCAAGGAGCTATAAAATGTTCAATTATTTCGTCCCCCATATTGAAAACGTGCGGTAGCAACGTTTTAGACGTGACTGGATATATTTGTCCAAAGCAGTTTTATTAGAACCGTATCGGTGATCAAATCGGAAAAGAGATTATCGAACCGATGGTTTACTGGTCGAACCGGCAATTTAAAAATAATATATATATATATATATATATATATATATATATATATATATATATAATTATTTTATTTTTAAATTATTTAATATTTTCAATATTTAAAACCGATACGGTTCACTGATTCACCGGTTTAATTTTACACAACTTAAACCTTTCTTTTTTTTTAATTAATTATGTAACCATCAACTGCTTAGTTTTTTTTTTTTAAATATTATTTATAAAATGTTTGTATATATGAGTCTAATGTTTAATATAAATATCATGAGTTTTATTTGATGTAGATTTGTGATAAAGTATAAATGTAGAATAAAATCACGTGAAATCAACTATCAGTTTTAAAATTAAATGATTAGGCTCTATTCCTTATTTATATATTTGAAATTTATAAACAAGATATAATATGTAATGTTGATTAAAATTTTTCGTCATTGGTATATGTAATTGGCTTCTTGTAAACAAAAAATACTAATTAGTTTATAAAATTTACACGAAGTTAATTTTTACAAAATTTATAAACAAATAAAAAATTAGCATATATAAAGTTGAAAGTTTATAATAAATTTAAATTGATAAAATATTTTTTTAACTTTTATTTATTAATTTACAAATAATTCTTACTGTTAGGATATACAAAGTTGATATAACATTTGCACAAAATTAATATTCAAATTAAAAATTCTAAAAAATTGATAAAAATTTAATCTTTACAAATTAAGAAATAATATAAGAATTCAGTATATATCAAGTTAGAAGTTTGTGTTAGGCTTAAATACATAAAAAAAATAAATATAAATTAGTGTTAAAAGTGTTTATGCATACATAAGGTTTATGTAAGTTTACACGAAGTTTATATTACAGTTAAAACAACAAAAACTACTCCGTATGAAATGTAAAAAAAAGAAAAAAAATCGTATGTAATGGAATAAAAAGAGAAAAAAACGTATTATCTGTAAAAACTTTAAAATATTGAAATTTTTGTAATAAAAAAAATGGTGTGCAGTGTAATTAATCCTTTGTAAACTTATTTGAGTTGAACCATTTTTCAAACTGAAAAGTTAAGGCTACTTAGTCCAATCCAATTGCTACATATCAAACAAGTAAGAATTAATCCAAGAAATTATGTCGTATAACACATTTTATGTTTCAATATGTAAAAATGTTCACTTATGTTTCTTTCTTTGCTAAAATATAATTTTATAGCTTTATATATTCATAAATGCATGTTTATGGTTTAAAATGTTTAAAATTATCATATTTGTTTTTTTTATTGATTATGCAATTTAAATGTCCTGATTTTTAGTAAGTAAATCAGTTTTCTATTTATTTGTATATCCTGATTGTGAGCAAGTTGTTATGATCGTTAGTTATAAACATGCATGAACAATAATGAACATTATAAACATCAATTTCTTTTATCGATTGCGTTGTTTGAATCTTCTGATTTTTAGCAAATGTAGTTTCCTATATGGGTTGTATATCCTAATTTTTTAGCAAGTAGATATGATCTTTAATTATGAACATATATAAACAATAATAAATATTATAAGCATCTATTGTTGTTATAAATTTGTCATTCGAATCTCATCATTCTGTTGATAAGACTGACACATTATATAATGAACATATATAAAAAAAATTTACATTTTTTATTTCAAATAAAAAAGTATGACTTAAAAATAAATTTGTTTGAACACGTTTAATTGTTGAAACATTATATAGCAAACACATATGAATAGAAATATATATATTTCTTTTTAAATTAAAAAATATATGACTTGTAGATAATTTATTTTTATAAAAAAGCTATCGTGAATAGGTTTTAAAAAAATTAACTTAGTTCATGTGTGGATTGTATTTTGTCTTTTGTAGTTTTGTTGTGAATTATATAATGTAAAAATATTGATTTTTGCTGTTCAATGTGATTTGTAAATGAAAGACTAATTTATTCCGCCTATGACGTTTGGATTGTCGAATAAATATAATTAAGTTAAGGGACTTAATTATGGTTTATTTGATAGAAGGATTAAATTAGAAACACTTTTAATTAATGGACTAAAGTGTAAATGTGAGTAGAAAGGTACCTATTCGCCAATAGGTACCTCCACTCTATAAATTACCACTTTCCCTCCTCATTTTATACCATTCTTCCACACCAAAGGAAGAGAAGAAAAGAGACACTTCTCTTCTACACAAACAACCAACAGGTGGTTATCTCTCTGAGTCGGTGGATCGAGATTTTTGGTATAGAATCGGGTGCGAAACATTGCCTGTATCCCAACATGTTTGCGCCTGTAGATACAAGCGTACCCTTGAACGAGGTAATGTTTTTCTTCTGTTGAGTTGAACGGAGTTCTAGGTTCGAATCTCTATTCATTTTATTTTTGCTTTAATTAATTATTAGTTAATTAATTGTTATATATATATATATATATTGTATATATGCAATTTCTTTCATTGGTAATAGAGCCAAAAGGCTCTTAATTTTTAGAATTAATATTTTGAATTGTTGAGGGTACTGAAGATGGTGTTTAGATGACTTTATTTTGTATAATTGTCATCAAAATTAGAACAAAAATCTTAGGCCGGTACGACTTCGAAAATAAAATTTTAGAATTTTGTAAATTTGACTATGTCATTGAACTCAGAAGGTCGAAAATAGTTAGCATGTGAATTTCGTTTTGTCAGAAACCATCGAGAAGGCGGCAAGTGAGTGGCACGTGCCACCAGCGACTGTTCCTGCGAGTGGGTGTGCTCCTGCGAGTGAAACGACGCCACGCGCCTTGTCGTTTGGATCAAAAAGTTGCTTGTCGTTTGGATGAAGCGACTGATCATTTACTTAAAGACCTAGACGACATGTCATTTGGAACCATCGCTGGGTCGTTTAATCTCATCCAAACCAATCATTTGATCCAACCCGACCCACATCCGGCCCGACCCAATTTAACACAAAACCTGACCCACGTGCTACTGAATCATCCGAACCGTGAACCAGCCAATCATAATGCGACACGTGGTGCGCATGGGCCAACAACGAGTGGTTGAGAACCACGCACAGTTCACCTTCTCGATCCCACTCTCTGCGGAGCGTGACGGCGCGTGGAACTGTTCCGGCGATCAATTTTTTCTAAATTTTTTATTTACAATATTCTGTAATTTTGGGTATATTTTTCGTAAATTTTTGAATTGCAAAAGTATTAATTTCATTTAAAATTGATTAAATTTCGTATTTTAATTAATTTAAATGTACCAATTTTTCAAATAAAATTCTAATAAAATTACAATATATTTGTAAGAGATATTAGAAATTTATTATATAATTTGTTTATATTTTTTACGTAGTCCTATATGTGTTATAGAATAATCAGTTAAAATTATATATTTTAATTATTGTAAATGTATTAATTTGTCAAATAAATTCTAATAAAATTACATTATGATTGTAATATGTATTAGACATTTATTATGTAATTAGTTTACATAGTAGAAATCATTCTATATGTGTTATAGATAACTCTAATCATTTAATGTCCGCAAAAGAGATTCGCGAGTGTAAAAGATTGAATTTTTGAATTCTCTCGTTAAATCCTAAAATCAAGGAATATTTTTTTTCTTTTGGATTAATGATTTTATTTTTGAATTTATAATATGTTTTAACAAAATCAATGATGAAATTCAAAAAATTAATCTTGGAAAGAAATTTTATTTCTTAATTAAAGGTATGATTTGGCAAAATTGTTGGAAGCGGTAAAATATTTTCTGCGTGAAAATATTTACAGAATTTTGGTTTTGGAAAATTTTGGAAATAAGCGAAAAAATGTAATATTTCAAAATTGGATGTGATCCAATAAATTATATTTTACGAATTATTGTATGATCTTAGTGACCAACATGGAATTAATCGGGACGAAATTTACTTGTGCTACTAAGTTGATGAAACTTAGACATCGCATAATTATGCAATCGGGATGGTAGTTTGTCAAAGATCAATAAATTTGTTTTTAATGATTGGACTAGATTTTAAGTAATAAGAATTACTTATGCTAATTAAGTTGGTCTTAATTAGAATCATAGTGGGTATGACGATTGGACTTAACCTAGAATTTTATGGGTGCTTGAATATTTAATATATTCATGAAGATAAAATTTTAGCAAATCGAGAAAATTTTAAGTAATGAGGATTACTTATAATAATTAATGTAGTATTAATTATAGTCTCAATGTGAGTGTATTGGGTTGTATATAATTTTTCGCAGAGATTATACGTTAATTTTTAAAATTCTATTGGAAAATTCATTGTGTGTGCGTGTGTACCTTTGTGGACGTAATAACTTATTGCGTAATAAGTTGATGATACCATTTGTTTGGTATTGGAGGACTTAATGTGAAATAAGTCAAAAATATCATTTGTTGGGTATTAAAATTTTAGTTCTATGTTCATTATTAATGTTTAATTAGTTTAAATATTATTTGAACGTGTAAATTGTTTAGTACAATTTATTAGAAATGTCACATTTCTAGATAAATAAAATTTTTTTAATTTTAGTTTATGACGTAATGAACATGAGTTGACTAAGTTATGGTAACTTAGAAAATGGAACTAAAATTGAATTTACTATTAATAGTTAACTTTTGGTCTAGTAAATATATTAGCCCAAATAAATTTGTGGTTCTACCACATTGTGCGTAGAGCTCGTTTTATGTGAACAAAACACTGGATTAAAATTTAATGTATCAATAGTAAATTTAATATAATGCTAAAATTCTTTATTTTGAAAGGAATAAATTATATAGTGTTATTTGTTTATTTGTGTAATAATTATTTACAATTTACTACTCCTAAAGTCGATTAATATTAAAGTAAACGTAATAACGCGTTAGACTTACGTAGTCTTAATCACATAGGTTGGAATTTGGTTTTTTCAAATTGCATGATTAGAAACTACGTGTTTTTAATACCTTGATTTTTGAGATTCAAAATTCAAGAAAGTACTATATGCTTAACATAATTTTGGGTTTATGCGAAGTGGAATAAGAGCATTCCGTTTTGCTCATCATTATACTTTGTGTAATAAATGATGAATGAGATTACTAAGAATCATATTCGTATCAAATTTAATTGATCGATGGATCGAAGTCTATGACTTCCACATTTGATATTCGACACAAGTGTTGTGTATAAAAGCTTCGAAGTTTATAATTCATGAATTAGTAATATTAGTAACTAATTGTGCATAAATAAACCAAAAGATGTTATTTATTCCTTAAGGGGGTTTATCTAAATGAGAGACACATGGAATAACAACTTAAAATTAATAAATATACGAGGTTATTTGTCGAGAAAGTTCTTAGAAAGAAACTTAAGAAATTTCTTAAACTAAGGACAAATGGTAAAGAATAATCTTAAGAATTAGAATTCTTAAGAATTGAAAGTTTTGTTAAACTAAAATGTAGTTTTAAACATGATTTTGAGCTATTTTGTTGGTAAAATATTTTGATTACTCAAAGTATTGTACTTTGGAGTATACACTTTGAAGTGTGAAGTGTACTGCGTTTAAATATGTTGTTTTGTTTTTCATCTTTTGAAGATGATGAATTCAAAACATGATCCTATTTGTTGAAGAATTAAGTATTTTGCATTTGTGTTTGAAGTATCTAAGTGAGAAAATTCAAACATGTCAAGAGTGGAACAAAAAGTAGGAGTTAAGAAGTAATTAACTTATACAAGTGAGTCTTAAAAAGCTAATGTCTTCTTTAGCGTGACACTTATGTCTTAACTTATTCAAGAACGTCTTCAATAGATGTTTCAACGATAACATTTTTTTTGTTTACATTATGTTTGACTATGGGCTACAATTCTCTAATAAGTTAGAGATAAATTTTATCATCTTCATTTTAAGCATTATCTGAATGATCATGTAATCTCATTGCGTGTGACTCTAACCGAGGTTAGCCTAGATTATTTTCATCAATTAGCTAAATAGTTAGAGTGTTAGGAAATTCTTTAATTGAGTTGCCTAATTGTGGTTGATGTTTATTGCGATGCACTAATAATGTGAATATTAGTTGAGTTGAATTCTTGTTGTAATCGATTTTGTCGTCATTAGTTGATAATATGTTTGAGGGGTAGGCATAGTGTGGGACTAAAAATTAAAACCATTTATTCTGAATATTTATTCAAAACATGGATAGTTATTTAATAAACTTGAAAGAGTTAACAATTTATCAAATTGGAAAAGAGATACAATTGAAAATCACAAATTCAAAATTCAAACTAATTGACTTAATTGAAACCTCTTTTACAAAACTATCACTTTAATGAATACGTGCTCAAATCCTCCTCGTGGCAATCCTGCTAGACCTGCACATCATTAAAACAATCAACAAGGTGAGTATATAAAAATACTCAGTAAGTGTAAACCCAAATTCAATTTAAATGAAGTGCAGGGATCCAGTTAGCACGGGTGTGCTGATGAACACGAGGTCGTGCTCATCCCTTCATTCCCAAATGACACGAGTTGTGTCATGTTTAAGCACAAGGTCGTGCTCTTACAAATTTATCCAGATCAATATCCAGTACGAGGACATGCTCTCAAACATGAGGGCGTGCTGATATTCTGTTTCATTCTTTAGGTTTCGGTTCTTAATCATTTCAAACAAGCAAGTTTAAATCACAAATAGGAATAGTCAACAGCTTTCCTTTACCATATAAACAGTTTTTATACTAAAAACACACACAACATACTTGTTTGCCTCATTTACATATCATGCATAAATAAGAACCAAAACATACCAAAGTCAGATATTGTATAACATACTCAACATCTCATAAGCAATCAAATCATTTCAGCATTCATATATCAATAAGCAGTAGACAAACATGCCAAATATGAATGCTCATCAACTATATGCATATGAATGCTATGCAATCACATGCAAATGCCCCAGGGTTTTCTTTCTCTTTTCTTTTTCTTTTTCTTTTCTTTTTCTTTTTATTTTTCCCTCGGTCTCAGACCGGCATCGTACCCAGTACCGTATCGAGCCCAGCTCGGAATATCATCGATCCCAGACTGATATTGAGCTCTCGCCCGAAATCATCCTCAGGCCCAGCTTCTGTTTTGTGCATTTTCCTGATTTTTCATTCGATTTGATTCCATTTCAATATATTTTTCTTATATTTTTTTATTCTAGCATATTTCAGGGCGTTAAACATAGGCCTAATGTATTCATCATTTTGTGGTATGACTATTATTGTGATGGTTAAGGTTGCTTAAGATGTATCACGTAAACGCGAGCATGTAATTGCTTCTTGGATCTTATTTGTCAAGATATGATTCAATCAAAGAAATTAGGAACGACTAATGTCGTGAGTGGATTTGATTGAAGTCTAAGCTCAAGTGATGATATGGATTTGAACATAAAATGTTTATTTCCAATTTCATAATTAGATATATGAACATAAGGAAGAATCTTTTTTCTTAATCACGTTAAAATATATGTTGGCTCATGCCACCGAATTTTTAATTATACTCTCAAAGATTGTTGCTTCCGATTCTTGTGAATATTGTGGTTTAGTCATGAGAATGGCATAACCACATTTGTTCATGAGATGTATTTCCAGTGAACACATTGATTTTTAGTCATAGAAGACTGAACTAATACGTATAGTGCTTTAAGTAAGATACTAAATTGTGTCATGAGGACATATATGCTCATTGGATGATATGAGTAGACTTGTATTGACGAGTGTAATTAACGAGCATATGTAATCAATTCTTCGTGAATAGATTTCTAAATTGCAATAAAATGGATGTCTCCATGTTTATATGAGATTTTAGGGCTATTTTTCATTCATGATCAGTCCATTCGAGTGGAAGAATTTTGAAGGAGGAAGAGAAATTGATGTGTAAAGTATTTAGCAATATTTTATGGTTATAGTTAAGCGTTTTAACCATATCTTCCTTGAGTGTGAATAGTCCTATTCTTGACATTAATGAATATTGGTTTCAGTGGGAGCTAAGTTTTCTTTACTCGTGTAAAAATTTTAGAGTTTTGAATTCAAGAATTTTAGAGATTTGAACTTAATCTTGGTAGTTTCTTAACTTCAGCGGGAGTTTTGGAGCTTAATCCTAAGGGGAGTATTCCAACTATACAAATAATGTTTTAGTGACATGTCTTTAATTTTTGGAAACGAGTAGTTAAAAGAGTCTTGAAGCAACAATTAAGTGTTGAATTGTTCGTGATTCTTTTAGTAACTCTATTTGTCAAGAATAAGCTATCGAAGCTATCTCATCCAATTTTACTATGCTATTGGATTTAAAAAATAAGAATATGAGTGACATATGTTGGATCAAAAGAAAGTTGAATACTGGTTGATCTAACCAAAGTAATGAGAATGAAATGATATTATTTTTGAGTAGATTTTTAGTTATGTGCTAAAATAATATTAGGAACATGTTGGATGCGAAGTCCAATACAATAAGGTTAATGAGAGCATTAATAATCGCAATTGGATGTGTGCAACAAAGTTGAAAAGGAGTTGTAGGCCTTTTTTTACTTGTTATGAAATTTACCTCGTATGAATTTAGTCAATAGGACTATTCTAATTTCTAAACTCATAAATCTCAAAAGGGAGATTTGATTATGAGAATGTATCTTATTGGTGAGTTTTGTTTAACAAGCAAGAATCTTGTCAAGTATAAGAAAGCGACTTGTGATAAAAGTTTGAGACTTATTTTGTACAAGAGATGGTTTTACTATGCTAAAAGAAGTATTAGTTAGAAGTAGATAAAACTAATTCGTGAATAGGATTAGTGGGAGTAATATGGATGATACTTGTGAAACGGTAGAGTGTTTCAATAGCGTTGTTGAAGGATCTACAAATGGAAATGTTGTCTCATGGTTCTTACATAAACCAAGAAGGTAGGAAGTAAGAAAGCAAGTTTTCCATGTATGAATAGTTTGAAATATTATACGAAAAGGAGTTTTGGAAAGATAGATTTTGTGTACTATCTATGGTTCAACTGCCTTGAAGATACATGACGGTCTCAGAAGATAGTCATACTCGATAGCTTAAAGAAACTAATCGAACACATGTATCTTTGTTAGTCAAGAATCATTTTATTGCATAAGGAATTATGAACTTAGTTTTTATAAGTCCATGAGAGATTTTAGAAGTAGATCTGTTAGTTAAAATCTCATATGAAAAGAAATTTTTTCTTGAGAATTGGTGACGTGGCAAATGTCTATGTGACATATAGCATTATACGTAATACTATTATGTGTAATTTTATAAAGTGTGTTGATAGAAGTAACCTACTCACATTGGCGTGTTACTTGGGTTCTATCTTTGTAGATAGACTCACATAGAAATCGTATTGTTGAATACGTCATGATATGTTGTGTCCTTATAAATGAAAATACTATGTTAAGCTAGTTTAGTATTTAAGTTCTGTCAAATACCGAAAGCGCAGTCATAGAAAAGGCTAAAAAGTGGACTGAGGAAAGGTGCTCTGTGCACTGAAGATCGAAGCTTTCGTGTGATGTAATTTTATAAATATGCGCTCATAAGTTGAGAAAACATCACAATACTATTGAGTATAGTGTGTATAAGCCGACCAAGGGATGAAAAATGATTAAAGTTAAATTGATCACAATTTTTCTTATGTGAGACCCAGTAGTAGTCAAGTGCATTTCTACTAGTTTTCTTTGTACTTTGATATTATTGTGAAGCATGTGTCATAGTGTTTAATTTGATTAGTTCTACAAATAGGCTGAACTAGCTATGAGTGAGTAAACATTGACTCTTTGATTAGATGTTATGATATATGGTGGACCAATAATAAAGGAGGAAGATTATTTTGGAAGATATCACCCAAGTTCATATAACGCAGGGCCCGAATTACTGTGTCCTTGTGAGAAATGTGATTAATGAGATTAATTATTGGTTCCTGCAAAATGAGTCAAAATTGGTGATATTAGGAAAGTAATCTAGGGAATAATCACGTTTAACCAAAAATAGAAAATAGCGAGTAATCATCTATTATACTTGAGCTGCTTAACAACTAGAAGCTCATTTCGTTGAAGGTCGCGGGCCCGCACTACATAAGAAGGGAAACGATCCCTAAAGAGAGAATTTGTACTCGCAATCGTCACGAGCCAGTGGGAGATGAAAGACTAATTTATTCCGCTCATGACATTTGGGTTGTCGAATAAATATAATTAAGTTAAGGGACTTAATTATGGTTTATTAGATAGAATGATTAAATTAGAAATACTTTTAGTTTATGGACTAAAATGTAAATGTGAGTGGAAAGGTACCTATTCACCAATAGGTACCTCCATTTCTATAAATAATCACTTCCCCTCCACATTTCATAGCATTCTTCCACACTAAAGGAAGAGAAGAAAAGAGACACTTCTCTTCTACAAAAATAACCAACATGTGGTTATCTCTCTGTGTCGGTGGATTAGGATTTTTGGTGTAGGATCTGGTGCAAAAAATTGCCCGAATCTCGACATGTTTGCACCTGTGGATACGAGCGTACCCTTCAACGAGGTAACTTTTTCTTCCGCTGCGTTGAACGGAGTTCTAGGTTCGAATCTCTGTTCTTTTTATTTTTGCTTTAATTAATTATTAGTTAATTAATTTTTATATATGTATATATGTGTTTTATATATGCGATTTCTTTCAGTAAATATGTTTTTTGAATTTTCATTAATGAGTAAGTTGATAAATGTTGATTTCTCATTTTTTTTGAGTGGGTTAACATTGTTCATTGATTTTAAGAGTTATTTTTTTGTAGTTTTTTTTAATTTCATATGCATTAAACTGTTTGAATTAAATTGATTGTTGGCAGTTACTAAATTACAGTTGATGATCATTTTTAATTTTTTAAAACTAAATTCGTGCATATCTACAAAAAAGAAATGGAATATTACATTTTCACAAATCATAAAATATACCTGAGTATTGACACGTGTATTTCTATAGTGGATATATGCTTAATTTTCGGAACCAATCTTGTCTTTTCCTGTCAGTAAATTTAGTATCGAAAACTTAGTTTATAAAGTATTATTAGTATTATATAGAGAATACTTGATGAGTCGTATTTGGATACTGACTATCTCTAATAGGTGATTCCAATTTTGATCAAAATCCCAATTATTATTATTATTATTATTATTATTATTATTATTAAATCATTCAATTTTATGAATTAAATTGATAAATAATATAATTATAATGTTATAATTATTTAAAATTTTCACTCATTTAATCTTTTCTAATAAACATGCTTATATAAAATAGTTACATCTATAAAAGATCAAACATACAACAAATATATGAAATTACAACATAATTTAAGAAATTAAAGTTTATTCATATTTAAATTGTATTAGCTTTCTGTCAAAAAAAAATTTGTTAGCTTTAATTAAAATTGTTTAATAACTTTGTTTTATTGTTGACAAAAATTTTGTAACGCCCCAAAAATTATAACCAAAATATTCGCAAATATATCGCCTAGACAGTGGCAAACGACCTGCCAAAACTATTTCCCAAACCGTTTTGAATGCAGACAAAAAGTTCATTTTGCGCTGATAGACAGGCGAACGGGTAGGCAAAAGGTTTGGGCAAACCGTTTGCCAAATCGTTCGGCTTGAAAGGTTTTTAAAAACAAAAGCGCATTTATGAGAAAGGAAAGAGAATAAAATTTATTTATGAACCCTAGCTGACACCCACTCGAAAGACCCTCTCTCAAACCTTAAGAAACACTCCCAAGACCTTTCCAAACACTAATCTTTACCCCTCACACCTAGATCTTCATAAATCCCACGTCGAAGTAACTGTCTAAATAGATCCTAAGGTTTGAGGCAATTTGGAGCAAAGGTAAATCTCTAACCCTAGGTAAAATTTATGAAAAATAAAGTGAGATTGGTGTGGTTTATATGGGTTTTTATGGGGATTCTTAAATGTGTGAACGTCTATCATAAATTGTGAGATTGAAGGAAGAACTAGGATTTTAAGGTTTGGGTAAATTGGGGATTTTATGAATAAGATGTACAAATGAGGAAAATAAGTAGAAAATGTTATGAATGATGTGAAATGTGATTTATATGTGTAAGAGGTGATAGTCGAAACCCGATTCGGAGTTGAGCGACGAGCTGACTTCACGAATTTTGAGGTAAGTGCACCTAGATACACTTACCTTGGTCTGTCTTGGATTTGTATGGTTAAGTATATCCTATTGAATGTGATATGTTAAAATGTTAGGTTAAAGTGTCATAAAAATGGACTTAATGTTTTGATGTGATTTTAATTGATGAGTTTATTTGTGTTGAGTGAAATTGATAATGTTCAACGTGCTATGAAATTGTATGAAACAACTGAATGTAAATAATGGAAATGGCTCGACGTGTGTGCTGTGAATGTGTTGTTGTTTGGGTTGTTTTTAGATAAAGGAGGTGTGTTGATTTGTGTTTGGAATTAATGATCGGCTAAACCATGGTTATGGTGAGTTATGGATTGAATGATGTGTTTGGTGTGATATGGATTTGTGTGTGATTTTATGATAATATGCAAAAGGGTGAAATTATGAATGTTATGTATGTTTGAGGAAAAATGTGAAATGTTCACAAGTTGTGATTTTGATGATGGAATTGGAAATGCATGCATTTCATTTATTCATGTCATATGGACATAGCATGAGCATCATTGCATGTTCATGAAAAGGGGATTTGCCACAAGAGCGAAAGCTCTAATTTATGAGGGGATTTGCCACAAGAGCGAAAGCTCAAAATTATATAAGGGGATTTGCCACCAGAGCGAAAGCTCTAAAATTTAAAAGGGATTTGCCACCAGAGTGAGAGCTCTATATATGTAATAAAGGGAATTTGCCAAATGAACGAGAGAGAGATCTCTCATATGAAAGAAAGACCCCAGGGAACACATTTGTATGTTTTGCATTAGCACTCATGGATGCATACATTCATACTTTGCATTGTTTAATTATGAGCATTGACACGCTCTTTAGGTGATACTAAAGGAAATGTGCTAAAGGCAAGCACACCTATCGCATGTAGTATAAACAATTAAAGCATCAAGTGTCGTATCCACGGGGTCCCGGACAAGTACTATTACTCTCAATTTAGACTATTATCTAATCAACGAAATGGTTGTGAAAGTGGTTAAACAATTGAAATACGGCAAAGGATTAAAAATGGCAAATTCAATGATAAATGATAGATATCTA
>CANYCX011279668.1:0-11056 GCA_948193385.1 Breynia disticha f. nivosa
TACCTACATCTTAGGAAAATCCCAACTAGAGAGTTTAGCTACTCATGGCTAAGAAATACAAACCAAATGAAGAAAGAATGGCCATGGATCTCCAAAGAAAATCTCCAGCCAACTCCCTCTTCCTCTTGTTCTTTTTGCCTCCGATTCCCTCCTTCCCAAAAGATAACCAATTCCACTCTCTTTCTCTCTTTTAAAGGTCACAAAAAAATGTTTGCATTGGCTGGAAAGTGAAGGACATGTCAGAATATTCCTTGTGCATCTTGTCTCCCACTTCAATATTATTTTATCATAAATTTGGATCACTTCTGAAGAGTCTCGGATGAGTCTCGATCGAGACACATTGGAGTCTCGATCGAGACTCACTTTCTGCCTTCAAATGCACCTGTGTTGCCCGTCCTTCATTTGGAATTGGTCGAGTCTCGATCGAGACTCGATGAGTCTCGATCGAGACTCATGTTCTGCCGAGAATAAATAATTGCCGTGGTCGAGTCTCGATCGAGACGAATTCTTGTCCGGATCACACTTCTATGTTTTTCCTCTAATCTCGATCGAGACACGTTGTGTCTCGATCGAGACATACCGTTGGCCAAGGGGAGTCTTTATTTTGATTGTGCCTCGATCGATACTCATCCAAGTCTCGATCGAGGCATGGTTTCTGTCCATGCCAATGAATCATTAGGACCAAACTCGATCGAGGCTTTAATTCTGTCCAAGCTGAAAATGTTAGAACCAAAAACCATGTCTTTGATCTTATGTCATTTCTTCCATAATTCAATTTTTCCCGGACTTAAAATCATCATCTTTTGCATCAAACTTCATACTTATCCCGGCATATATTTTGGCCAACGAAATAATCCTCGAATTAGCCTTGTGATCCATACAATTATGCCTCTAAGAATGCTTCACTCGATGTGCTTCATTTCCATCCGAAATTTTAGCGAATTCACCCTCTCTCAAATGCACCTAAGATAAAAACATAAACATAAGAAAACTTTAACATTCATGCATTTATCTATCAAAAAATAATGAAAATACGCTATAATATAAATAGAATAAACGTGTAAGATTGGCCCTACGTGAAATCATGCATAAAATGAACAACACCCAATCAATCTTCAATCCAATGTGTTATATTTGAATCTAAACTTAGAATATTTGAATACAAAAGTCTCACAAAAACATTGAATCTAACCTCAGAATATTTGAACTAGAGTGTTAGTTTAACCGGACATGTTAAACTCTGCACAAAACATGGAAAAATATCAAAATGAATGAAAACACCCAATCAATCTTCAATCCAATGTGCTATATTAGCCATAGGATGACTAAAAACTAATTCACTCCTTATTTCTCACGTTCCCCTAGTCTTGCAGCTGTTATAGGGTGAATTTGGGCTGTGATTCCCGTGTTTAAAACCAAATGGGTCTTGTAGGCCTAACTTGTTATTGATCTAGTTTTGTCCAGTAGCATCCAACGACAACATCCCCATGCAGTGAACTAAATTTCTTTTCTAAGCTATTTCTTGAATCAATCTAACATTTGCTTTCAATACCTCATCGTCTCCTATGATAGACCTACGTGAAATCATGCATAAAATGAACAACAAACATCCAAAAACACAAAATCTGAAATTATGTTAAAAACACCAAAAATCATATAATTGATCACGCAAAATAAAGTAAAACACTTAATTAAATATGCACAGAATACAACTTATTATACTCGCTGACTTGATCGAAAACAACTCATATTAATCGATCCATGCAACTCATGTATTAATTTTGTTTCTTTTTCTCTCTAGTTTTAATTAAAATCAACATGCCATGTATTAATGTCACTTCAAACTTATTCGAACTTATCTTAGACATTAATTTGAAAATTATTTGATTCATGTAGAATTTATATTTCCTTTGGTTAAAATTGAAACTCGTATGTATTTGTGTTATTTCACACGAATCTTTAATATTGAATTACATACTTTGGAGATTATATATAATTCACATAGAATTAGTATAAGACTTGCATAAATTTAATATCACATCGAACTAATCTTAAATATTAAAATTTGTATGCCTTAGAAATTTCATAAATCACTTAAGTTTATGTTTCCATTGATGCAATATGGATCTTTACAATTTAATGATATATAATTATTTATTAATTGTAATTACTTACAATTAATTTTGGATCTTACAATTAATTTTGGATTTAAACTAATACATTGTATTTTCTAAAATTCAAAAAACATGTTTCAATCCTTGATGAAAGCATAAAACATACTAAAAATACACATGTTTTAGGAAACAAATTCTCACAAAATTTTCACCCCAAACATATTGTATTTTTATTTAATCAAAATTCTTAATTAACAAATAATTAAGAAAAATTAGTTCTGAATATCGAAAAATTATAGAAATTATATAAAAAATAATTAAAAATAAAAATATAAAAGTTTTGTCGTTGGAAAATACTCCACATATCGTCACGTATCGCTTGTTTGTCTGTACATGACTTCCATTGCGTAGGCGATTGTGTACTCGTCGTTTGAATCCGACATGTGTTCCAGTCAAATGAGTGGTTTGATTTCGGTTTGGTTTGAGTGGACTAGTGTTGTTTGGTTTGATTCCTAACCAAGCCAAACTTTTCGCTTTTTTGAAACATCAGATGATGGAAAGACAACGTATAGCCCTTCCTCTCTTAACTCAGCACAATGAACCGTCGTTTACTATTCATCGTGAACAATATTTTTGGCCTCTTTTCTGTCTTTGTTCATCACCTTCTCGACATTTTTCGAACACCAAATTGAGACTTTTGAGCTTTCAGACCATTCGGATTCAATAGTTGCATCAAAATCGAGAAGGTTTGATAAAAATTTTCGCATTTTGGCCAGGTTTCTTAAAAGCAGCCTACTTTTTGTTCTTGGATTTCAAAGAAATTTCAAAGGATATTACGATAGATATATCAGACATGGCAGTAATGTCTTTGTAAAAAACAGGAACACATTTTTTTCATCTATACAACTTAAGGTTCTGACACCAATGAAGGGCATCTCAACACAGTCTTAACTAAACAATAACGAATAATGTAAATTGTATAAAGATAAAACTAACCTTGTTTGCGCAACAGAATGAAGAAAATATACCTGAGACAATGACGTTGTGGGCTGCCTCCAGCTACAAACCACAAATTGTGAGGAGGAGTTTTTGCACACAGCTTATTCTACCGCATTTTTGCAATCATCATGAACGATCTATGTGAGAAAAACCTTAGTTTTTCTCTCAGTAGGCTTGTAGCCAAAAGGAGAGAGGGAAAGTCTATAAGTTTTTCTCTATAGATATAATTGTTCAAAACTGATTAGGAAACTAGTTTTTTCAACCCTTAAATAAGATATATAAATTACTCAATAAATTCTTATGTGTAATATTTAATTATATCGTATAACCAAATACTTAACGTATATGTATTCGGTCACAGTTTCATTCAACTCGTCATAGACGACCTTCTAATTCCAACAGTATTGAAAAATTATGAATAATTTTAAAATTTAAATAATTTATTATATTAATAGATGTTGACTTAAAACATTACCAGTTCGACCAGAGAGCTACTAGTTCAACTAGTGAAATTTGAAATAATTTTAATTATTATATTTAAATTACCGGATCAACTAGTAAATCACTAAGTTGATTATTAAAATAATCATCTTGTTCATTTTTCGATTCAATCACTAATCCAATATTAATAACATTGGTCATAATTCGTGAGAAATGTGTCTAGGTGTAGTGAGTTGATTACAAAAGGCCTGTTGTTGATGAGAAAAAAAAATTATCGTCATGTAGCAACAAATTTCTAGCTAATATTTGCCCTCTCGCCACGAAGATTACAATAAATAACAGCCAAAATTCTTTGTTCTGTGAACTTTGTACTCATTACTTATAAATACTAATTACCTACTTTTAATAATTTAATCTCATCTGAAATAAGCAATGCCACTTCTTAATATTTTTATATTGAAGTTAATTTGAGTACCAATAAATTACAAATAAGGAGTTGTCCTTTTTAAATAATTAGTTTATACAAATCTCTAGTTGTACCACTTAAAGGTGGAGTTGTCATTTTTCATTAGTTAATACAATCTCTAGTGGTACTATTTAATTAAAGGCGAATGGTGTTGTTATTCGGTAGTTTATACAATTTGCTGTCTGTTTCATAAAAGTTTTAGTGTTAAAATAGTAAGTACTAAAGTTTAAGTAATAAAAGTTAAAGCCGTTGAATTTATTTATAGTGTTTGATTAATTTCATATACGTCTAAGGTGTGAGACTCAAAATTAAAATTATTATTTTCTCAATATTCAAAATTAACCCTGATTTCAATTTCAAATCTAAAAAATAAAGAAACATTTATCCAAACCTTTCAAATAGTTGCGATACAAACATAGATATAGAAAAGAATTATTAATCAATAAATATGAAATGTAAAAATAAATACATTACTTTTAAACTTCTTTTCAGAACTATCCACGTTTTCAAAATACGTGCTCGAATCCTCTTCGCGGCAAATCCTGCTATACATGCACAATCATTTAAAACAAACAAAATGGGTGAGTATAAAGATATACTCAGTAAGTGCAACCCAATTTAAGTTTAAATGAAGTGTAGAGGTCCAGTAAGCACTTGTGTGCTGATGAACATGAGGACGTGTTCATACCTTCATCCCCTCATCCCCAATAGTCAATTACTATATTGAACTTCAAGTTCATTTATATTCAGCTTTAATATTCAACACGAGGACGTGCTGATCAGTACAAAGATGTACTATTCTAAAAAAAGCCTATTCATATTTTGTTTAAGATAATTAGCACACAGTATTCTTTATCTTATTTCAATTATTTCATACGCTATTCCCTATTCATTTCACATAGATTTATCTTCTTTTAGCACACAGCACATTTCCATTTCACAAATAAACATAATAGCCACATAGGCAACATAAAGTACATAAGTACTATATCATACGACTATCAATAATCCACACAGTATATAATTAGTAGCATCAGTTCACAAAGAACAGATATATTGCACACAGTAATATCAATAGATCGTAAACTATCATCCGCACAGGAGTTTACATCATAATTAGGCAATCAGCCAATCAGATCACACAAATCAATCATACGAATATCAAACCATACAGGTAACAATAAAAAGAAACTCACACAGAGATCATTATTTTTCATTGAAAATCGCACACAGCTGATTACAAACCACACAGGTTCATCAATAACAATATTCAATCAAACTTTATGAATATAATGTATGAAGTGCAATGAAATGCAATTTGACACAGAATGACCCGGGTATTATCCACTATCGCACATAGTAGTGGAAATCATCCTCTATCGCACACAGTAGAGGTAAGGCATATAGCCTGAGCACACAGCTCTAAGCATATAGCTCGTAAATATGGACTATTGCACATAATAGTCCAGGATAACACACATATATGCAATATGTAAATGTATGAATGTCATTTATATTATCGGCACACAGCATAGTAATGACATTCGTATCAGCACACAGCATAGCTCACACAGAGCATCTCAAATACCACACATGTACAGCTCACACAAAGCATAATATCAATCCACACAGGATTATAATCGCAGACAGCTCATTCATTCAATCGTATCACACATATACTAATCATACAGAATCATACAATTAACATTAACATTAGCACACAGCTCGTACCATGCTTTTCTTAACTCCGCACACAGCAATAAGAAAACATGTCAACAACTCATATAAATCATACAGCATTATAGCATCTACCTTTACTTTTCTTAATCAACGTAATTATGAATTATTTAGTAAGCGTAGGAATACTTACTTGTAAGCGTAAAACACTTACCTCGAAACTAGCAAAACCACTCTAACTCTAACTCAAACTCCATTCAACTGTCGTACAGATCCTCCTGTATGAAATTAATTGCAATAACAAGGTTATCTAACCTTAATCACATCAATTCTCAGTATAGAATCATCAAACCTTGAATTAAACCTCAATTCACTCAAAAAGATCGGATAACAATGAGTTTACCTTACTAAAATCCGGATAGAAACTGTAGAATTCGTCTAGGTTACGTTCCCTTGCAAAATCTACGAGTTTCTAGGTATAAGATTCAAGGTTTAAGAGTTAAAATGGTTTGGAATTGAGTTAGTAAGGGTTAAGGATGAAAAACTTGACCTCTGGAATGTTTTTAATCAAAACTATGAGTTTCCTCTCTTTTAAATTGTTTTAAGTCGGTTAAAACGAAGTCTGGCCATCTAGAACGGCCTCTGGAACCTGCCTATGGTCGTTCTTGATGCCCGTTCCTTCACTCTGATTCAATTATAATGGAAACGGCCTGTGGAAACGGTTTCCTGGCCATTTCTGTTGATGTTTTCCCCTTTAATTCAGCTCAAAATGCATTATGACAGCATTTTTCAACATTTTTCATCATGGTTTCATATAACCTTCTATAAACCTTTGATCAACCATTATATATCGATGTTTAAACATTTATTTATCATAATTTTAAGACAAAAACTTTTCGGCATTATCAATGAAAATTTTTCTGGTTTTGTTAAAAATAGTCCTACAGATCGCACGCGGGTAGAAAAAAACCTAAAAGGGTAATTTCAGTATTTCACCTTAGGTCAAAATTCGGTCATTGGACTGGGTTGGGCAATTAGGCCAATTTTGGTAATTTGGCCCAAGATGGATGAGAAATATTTCTTACATGAATTTAAGGCAAAGATTATTTATTAAGTATGATGTATTAAATAAGAAATAAAGAGAGAGAAAATTTAAGAGGTATGTCCTAAATTAAGACAAGGCATGTCTTAAATTAAGACAAAGGATAATGTCAGATAAATTAAAAGATTGAATCTTTTATTTATCTACAAATGTACACGGCATCGGAGGCTTTAAAACTGAAAAGATTTGTTTTTGAATTCAAACTTAACAAGTCCTAAAGGCATTAGGATTGTTAAGTGTTTTAACCTCGCAAAACTCTTCTTGTTAAAGTGTCTTATGAAAGAGAAAAACCCTAAGAGAGGAAGCATTACAAGTCGTCGCCTAAACACCTCCCTATTGTCGTGAGCCTCCAAGAAAAAATCAAAAGAGTGATTTTTAGGTTTTCTCTCAAGATTGAAGTGAGATTCAGGGGTTGATTGAGTGTTTTGATCAACATAGTGCCCTCGGTTTCACCAGAGGCTCATCTGAAACTTACAAACTAAGGTGTTACGTTATTCTCCCTGTGCTAGTACACATTTTCGCTAATCTGTGTGTTAATTCTGTAGAGGAATCACACGTGGGATTCTTCCTTGATGTCATAAAGGTCGTTTTGGAGTATTTTGAAATGGAAGATACTTGTATTTTGCCCATATACCACACAACCAAGAAGAGGAGCATGAAAGGTATAATCTTTCTTCTAAAGTTTTGATTTTTATGGTTGTATCTTGTAAACCGATTGTAGTTGGCATGTCTTAATATGATTTTATGTTGATCTTGGTTGTTTTCTATGTGTTCTTAATGATTGTTTCCACTGCCAAAAGTTTTAAACATGTAGGAAACCTAACAGATATATGATTGATATGAAGTTGATTTTGAGATGTTAAGTTAATATGGATACATTGATGTTACAAATGTTTGTATGGTATGTCTGAGGAAAGTTATACCTGTGTGGTATATGATCTGCTCTGTGCGAGCTGTGTTGTGAGTTATACTATATGGTGATACGAATGTCATTCTTATGTTATGTGCTGGTATGAATGTCATTCTTATTATGGATATTGATGTGAATGTCATTTCTACGTTGTGTGCTGATATTATATAAATGACATTAATTCATTCACGTATTGCATAAACATCTGTGTGACACGAGACTATGTGGTAATACTATTCCTGTGTGGATGAGTACTTACTGTGTGCTGTCCTGGACTTTGCTGTGTGCGGTTCGTATTTACGAGCTATATGCTCAGAGCTGTGTGCTCAGGCTATATGACATTCCTCTGTTGTGTGTGATAGGGGATTCCCACTACTATGTGCTATGGTGGGCAAACCCTAGGTACATCTTGTGTGGATTTGCATTGTCATTTCATATCATACATTTACATTCATATATGTATAACGGTATGATTCTGATCCTGTGTGGACAATTGAACCTGTGTGGTTCGTATATATTATCCTGTGTGGTTCGTATATATTATCCTGTGTGGTTCGTATATATTATCCTGTGTGGTTATATATTTGATGTCTTCTGTGGATATAGATCTGTGTGATCTGAAATGTTGTGTGCTTGAGTTAGTGAGTTCTTGTGTGGATTATCGATAGCTGTGTGATATAGTACTTATGTAATTTATGTTGCCTATGTGGCTATTATGTCTGATTGTGAAATTGAAAGTTGTGTGCTTCTTATTGATTGTAGTTGCTGTGTGCTATACTATGTGATGTATTGTTTACCAAAAGAATATAACTCAATACGATCCGAAAAGAAATATTCTATGAAACAATGGGACTAAGGTATAAACTATTGTGTGCTAATTACCTTAAAACAGAATTTGAATAGGCATTTCCGAGAATAGTACATCCTTGTACTGACCAGCACATCATCGTCTTGGATATTGATGTTGAATATGAATGAACTTGGATTTCAATATAGTATTTGATTATTGGGGATGAAGGGATGAACGCGACCTCTTGTTGATCAGCACGCTTGTGCTAATTGGACCTCTGCACGCCATTTAAACTTAAATTGGGTTTACACTTACTGAGTATATCTTTACACTCCTCCCTTTTCTTTGTTTACATATTGTGCAGGTATATCAGGATTGCTGCGAGGAGGATTCGAGCACGTAAATAACAAACATGGATGGTTTTGAAAAGATGTTGTAAAAGAAGAGTATTTATTTGTACATTTCACATTTATTGTTTAATAACTCTTTTACATATCCATGTTTATATTGCAACTATTTGGAAGGTTTGGATAAATATTTTTATATTTTGAGATTTGAAATTAAATTTGGGAAGGTTTTGGATATTTGAAAAATAATGGTTTTAATTTTGAGTCTCACATTTAGTGGTATCAGAGAAACGATTAGATATCCCTGGGAGAGATACATTACTTTTTGAAACATATACATGATTTTGATTTTGAAACCAATTATTTGAGTTTTGAAAATCATAAATGGTTTCGGAAAAATCTTCGTGCATGGACCTCGTGGAATCATTGCATTGATAAGGTATGTATGAGTACTTAACTGTATTCTAAAAGTTTATTGTGAAAGATTTTTGTAGGCTAAAGGCCAAGAATGCGATAAAGAACGATAATGAGTGAAATGAACTTATATGAATGTACGTACATGACTGGAGTGGTTAGGTTAAATGCTACGTGTTCTTAGCCTAGACTACTTTGCAGAAGGCATGAAATGATTGAGGTGCGTAAAAGTTGTGTGATATACTTAATGCACATGAAATGTAAATTTGAATCTGTGTGATAAGATAAGTTGTGATAAAAATTCATTGATAGTACCGAGAGAAAACTTGAGAGAAAAAACTATCAGTAAAAAATTTTGACGAAATATCGTGGCAAAAGCTTTGAAAGAAAAAGATCTAAACCCTGTTGTAGGTAATTAGTAATTGCCTTTTTACGATGAATACATTGAGATAAGTGTTTTATGCTATACATATCCTATAATGCTAAGTGCTAACAATGGATGTTGCCTCTGTGAAAAATGTTAAGGCAATGTTATAGGTAATGAAGAAATCTCATGTAAAGATTTCTGTCTGCTTATATTACCTTAAACTAAAATGAATTGTATACTCTGAAATTTAGCATATTCATTGTGCTGATAGGTGCGTCACGTTCTGTAAGAAAATTCTGAACAAGAATATGAGCACGAGAGCCAAGTTAAAGCAAAACGTCCCATGTTCTAATTTGATAACCTATTAAAGTATACATAATTTTAGAATTCTGTAATGACTGTTTCTGAGAAAAATTTTAAGTACTTGAGAAAATTCAAGTGAGCCTAAACATTAAACTTTATGGTATAATTTTTTTTGGTTATGATTATGGGATAAATGCTACGTAATGAGGATACTCTGTGAAAGATTAAAAAGAGCTATAAGAAGAATGATTTTGCAAGTAATAAAGGTTAAGAGAATATGAAAATGGTATGTTCTTGTAAGCATTCTTACGCTTACTAACAATCTTATTAAGTAAGAACTTGTATGTTCTTTGGAAACTTAAATGAATGTTTACAAACTCTGAAAGTTTAAGTAAGTGATTCTACACTTACGATTGTTCATACATAAGTATTTTTATGCTTATCATGGTGTTTATAAGTATTTATACACTTGGTCATATTCATAAAAAAAAGAATGAATATAAATACACATGAAAGAATGAAGAAGGTTCATACATGTTCTTATAAACACTTTTCAAAGTTTAATATGATTTCTTATTTATGTGAATTGATATGAACCTGTATATTGTTGGATTGGTATGCAGTATGAAGATATGTTTGATGGATATATGTCTTAATTGACATATGGTTGATGTTCTTTATGATTGGTTGATTATAAATCATATTGAACATGGAATATGGAAAATGAAGTTGATGGGATTCCTATGTGTTTAAAACTTTTTGGCAGCGGAATAAACATGTAAAACACATAAGAACAAACCAAGATGAACATAAGAACACGTCAAACCATGCTATATACAATCGGTTAACTTAATGGTTACATAAAAACGAAATCTTTAAGTAAAGACCATACCTTTGTTCTTCCTTGCTTCTTGGCCGATTGGTTTTAGAAAAAACCGAGTAACTACCACCTTATTTTGCAACAAGGTGACCTTTGTGACACCAAACCAGAATCCCAAGTGTGATTCCTCCAAAGATTAACACACGGATTAGTAAAAAAGTGTACTAGCACAAAGGAGAAATACGTACCACCTTTCTTGGTCACTGTCGGATGAGTTCTTGTGAGAAACAATGGCTTCACGATGAT